>CAWUFW010031186.1:0-15944 GCA_963921515.1 Calotriton arnoldi
ATAAAAAAATAAAATTAAAAAAACATCAATAGCATCATGTGGTAGCGTTGGCAAGAATTTAGACATTGATTTGAATGGTGATTCGATGTCACCCTAGACATTCAATCCTTCATTTTCAATCACTGTATGTGTCGCAATCAGTTAATTGATTCCCATACTTACATTTTCCAAAGCTGTTAGTTCTCTCAGTAGTTTGATATCAGCCACCTGTAATCCTCTTCGATTTAGGGGTTCAATATTAGATGCATATTGTCCCACTGGTTGTCTACATGACTGTTTCCATGCATAATACTTCATTAGCTTGAGTTTACAAATAAATTTAAACACGTCTATTCCCAAAGTTAATATTTGATGTTCTGCTTTCGTTAGCATTGCTTCTGATAGACTTATGATAGTTTGTGAATCAGTTAGTGTTGCTTTGGTACTGCCACTAGTACCTGGTATAACTGCATTTCTTCTATTTTCCTCTGTATCTGTGTCTGAACTTATATCTGTTTCTGTATCTGTTGCTCCACATTCTTGCAAAGATCTATTGGTGTTCATTAATTTTTGTTTTTTCAAGGTATCAAATCAGCAAGCGAATGTAACTATCTGCCCACATTCATAATCTAATTTGCCTCTCAGGAATTTCTGGGCTTTTCATGCTTTTATTATTTGTACTTGTTTCTTTAAATGTTCAGTAGCTTCCTTTTTGTTCTTACCAACAAACTCTTGCTGTGGATCTTTGTCAATTTCCTCCCTTAGCCCATTGATCTTTTGTTGTTACTGGACCCTATCAATGTCCACATATTTAACAAGAATGCGTACCAGCCTTGTGGATGCTTCTAAATTGCTCTCCGCCCACATGCGAAGCAATTTTAAGATTCAGATTTTCACAGCTGGGTACTACTAGAATTCGCAGGCCTCTCGGAATCCACCCGATCTTAAGGTATTTTGTAGGGAACTGTGCTCCCACCACTTGTTTTGTTCCGTTTTTTTGTTTGTTTTTCCAATAGTTTTAGTTTACTTCGTATCGCACTTCAATTAGCATTTATGCTTGTTCCTGCCATCACCACTGATTCCTGTTGTAGTGTGCGGTCATCAAACATTTTCTCCGCCGCCTACTCCCATTCCTGTAGCATTTTGGTGGACATGTCTGTAATAATTTTATGACCATAGCTCGGCATAAACACCTCTCTCTGCCAATGCAAATCTATAGAAGAGCACAAATCCTCCTCCTGAACACACCCTGTCACCTGGTAGGTTTTCAGATGCTCACGCGAGTCCTCCGACTCTCCCCGGAGCGTTTCCACCACACCAGCGCCTTTTGGTGTAAGGGGGGCCACCAGCTGCTTCGTTGCACTGAACTAATGGTGCTTGCTATAGCCTGTAGTGAGCCAGATTGCTGCGGCTGTCGGCCCTCGTGGAGGTGATCTGCTTCTTGGAGTCAACAACTCCATATTTTACATTCTACAATCCATTATGTGTTCTCCTGCACTGGATTGATTCGGACTACTGTAAATGATGCTCCAAAACAAATATATTAAGCTTGCATGTCCTCCATTACATATATATATATATATATATTATCTACTGGCGGTCGCCAGTAGATAGTTATAGTTAGGACCTATTTTCCATAGGAAATCCGCAGCATTCTATTTGAAATAACTCTTGCGTCGGTTGACGAATCTTCGCGAAATTTTAAAACTTTATGGCCCGCTCCGGTCCGCTCCTACCCTGAAAGATTCGGGGTGATTCGTCAAGCGGGGGCCGAGAAAAAAGGGGGGTCCCAAAACGTGTTTTCCCCATTCATTTTCCCATAGGAAACTTTAGCCACGGCTACAGCCCGAACTGTTGAACGGAATTACACAAAATTTGGCAAAGAGGTAGTTCTTGGTTCAGAAAGAACCCTTTTTGTTAAATGGTGTAAATCCGTTCAGTAGTTGCGGAGAAAATCAAAAGTAAAAACACATATATATCTGGGCGGAGCCTAACCACACATGTCATCGTGAGATCTGATTGGCTGTCAGCACTTCATCCTGGAATTGCTGGCAGCCATCTTGGGACCAATATAAATGATAGTACCCCATTGAAATGCATTGTAGTGAATCGAAGATTTTGAGGGTTACCAAAAGGAGAACTATAAAGGGTGATAACAGACTTTAGTTACATTAGAATTCATTTGTTGATGGTACCATACTAATTTCAGGAATTGTGGTGTGTTCTAAGGTGATTTAACCCTGTGAAAAACCTTCTGCTGGGATATCATGAATCATGTTTGAGAGACAACTATTTTCACATGCTTGTCCCATACAGTTTTGGAAGGTGCTCCAGAAGCTAAAATGAGAGCATATTTTCTGTAAATTCACATTATCTTTCTCAGTCATGTGAGAATGAAGTCTGACATTCTCAGTAAAACATGTACATCCAACAATGGCAGAGACTGTCAGTTGATTCCTTTGTGTTCTACTGCAGCTTCCCAGAGTGTTCTAAAGAACAACTAGAGTGCTAACAGCCTTACTTATGACAAAAGTATGGCACACCTGAAGCCATCTTGATTGGAATAAACTGGTAACACTTAAAACATTTAATTTAAAAAGGAACAAAATGATGGGGTTCATTTTGTCATACAAATTATGGTTAGTGCTGTAGAAAGAAAAATTAGGGCATGTTTCAAGTGTGATCTCAAATATCTTCCTGTTATATTTCAACAGGAGCAGCCTGTCAGTTGATGCCTTTGTGTTCTACTGCAGCTTCCCAGAGTGTTCTAAAGAACAACTAGAGCGCTAACAGTCTTACTTATGACAAAAGTATGGCACACCTGAAGCCATCTTGATTGGAATAAACTGGTAACACTTAAAACATTTAATTTAAAAAGGAACAAAATGAGGGGGTTCATTTTGCCATAGAAATTATGGTTAGTGCTGTAGAAAGAAAAATTAGGACATGTTTTAAGTGAGATCTCAAATATCTTCCTGTTATATTTCAACAGGAGCAGCCTGTCAGTTGATGCCTTTGTGTTCTACTGCAGCTTCCCAGAGTGTTCTAAAGAACAACTAGAGTGCTAACAGCCTTACTTATGACAAAAGTATGGCACACCTGAAGCCATCTTGATTGGAATAAACTGGTAACACTTAAAACATTTAATTTAAAAAGGAACAAAATGAGGGGGTTCATTTTGCCATAGAAATTATGGTTAGTGGTGCAAAAAGAAAATGTAGGGCATGTTTTAAGTGAGATCTCAAATCCTCTTCTATTTCATTAGAAAATTCTGACATGCAGACTGAAACAATCACTTTCAATACCAGCAGTAGACTTCCAGTTAACTCCTTGGTGAGCAGTAGCTTTACTACAGTGATCTAATGAACAACTAGAGTGCTAACATTCT
This sequence comes from Calotriton arnoldi, assembly GCA_963921515.1. Lineage (NCBI taxonomy): Eukaryota > Metazoa > Chordata > Amphibia > Caudata > Salamandridae > Calotriton > Calotriton arnoldi. Next base: position 3,368 of record CAWUFW010031186.1, read on the forward strand.
GAATTTATGGCAAATGTGTGACACATCTGAATGCCTTCTTGATGGAATCAAAGTAAAAAACTGAAAGCATTTCCTACTGAGGAGACTGTAGTAAATGAGGAAATTAGGAAACTTCATAACAAATAAGTCTCCCAAGATGGCCACCAGAGAAAAAAGAGCCCAAATGTAGCACAAATATCACCCAGAGGTAGCCCACGTATAGCCCAATGACAGAAGTGTGCAAAACACTTTTTATTTTTGTTTTTTTGCAGTTTTATATAGTGCAGACTGGTCAGGTATTGGAGTGCTTTACATGAGCATTGGTTACATCACACAAGGACAAATTCATGTTGGTTGATCCCTACACTACCCAAACACCACTGCACTACCCTAAACCCTAAAACACTACCCCCAGCACGACCCCTTCACTACCCAAACACAACTGCACTACCCTAAACTCAAAAACACTACCCCCAGCATGACCCCCTACACTACCCAAACACCACTGCACTACCCTAAACCCTAAATCTACCACCTACACTACACAAATACCACTGCACTACCCTAAACCCTAAAACACTAGAACCCAGCACGACCCCCTACAGTACACAAACACCACTGCACTACCCTAAACCCTAAAACACTAGCCCCTACACTACACAAACACCACTGCACTACCCTAAACCCTAAAACACTACCCCCAGCATGACCCCCTACACTACACAAACACCACTGCACTACCCTAAAACACTACCCCAGCATGACCCCCTACACTACCCAAACACCACTGGACTACCCTAAACCCTAAAACACTGCCCCCAGCACGACTCCCTACACTACCCAAACACCACTGCACTACCCTAAACCCTAAAACACTACCCCCAGCATGACCCCCTATACTACCCAAACACCACTGCACTACCCTATACCCTAAAACACAACCCCGTACACTACACAAACACAACTGCACTACCCTAAACCCTAAAACACTACCCACAGCATGACCCCCTACACTACACAAACACCACTGCACTACCCTAAACCCTAAAACACTACCCCCTACACTACACAAACACCACTGCCCTACCCTAAACCCTAAAACACAACCCCCAGCATGAGCCCCTACACTATACAAACACCACTGCATTACTCTAAACCCTAATACACTACCCCCAGCACGACCCCTCATAACACAAACACCACTGCACTACCCTAAACCCTAAATCGCCCCCAGCACGACCCCCTACACTACCCAAACACCACTGCCATACCCTAAACCCTAAAACACTACCCCCAGCATGAACCCCTACACTACCCAAACACCACTGCACTACCCTAAACCTTAAAACAGTACCCCCAGCACTACCCCATACACTACACAAACACCACTGCACTACCCTAAACCCTAAAACACTACCCCAGCACTATCCCCTACACTACCCAAACACCACTGCACTAACATAAATCCTAAAACACTACCCCCAGCACAACCCCTACACTACACAAACACCACTGCACTACCCTAAACCCTAAAACACTACCCCCAGCACGACTCCCTACACTACCCAAACACCACTGCACTACCCTAAACCCTAAATCTACCCCCATCACGACCCCCTACACTACCCAAACACCACTGCACTACCCTAAACCATAAAACACTACCCCCAGCATGACCCCCTACACTACACAAACACCACTGCACTACCCTAAACCCTAAAACACTACCACCAGCATGACCCCCTACACTTCTCAAACACCACTGCACTACCCTAAACCCTAAAACACTAACCCAGCACGACCCCCTACACTACCCATACACCACTGCACTACCCTAAAGCCTAAAACACTACCCCCAGCACGACCCCCTATACTACTGCACTACCCTAAACCCTAAAAACTACCCCCAGCACGACCCCCTACACTACCCAAACACCACTGAACTACCCTAAACCCTAAAACACTACCCCCAGCACGACCCCCTACACCACCCAAACACCACTGCACTACCCTAAACCCTAGAAAAGAAACCCCACCCCATGCCCAATCCCCCTTACCTCTCACTCCTCGTGGTTCCTCTCTCCTCGTGGTTCCTGCTTTACGTCATCTCTGAGGGCGGTGCACGTCATTGTGAGGAAACGGAACAGCCTCTGTTTCCTTACAACGACATGGATCGTCTACATGTTTTTTAGAACGCATGGTCATTTACCATACATACCTTTACAACAAAATTCGTTGTAAAGGCATGTGTGGTAAATGACCATGCGTTCTAAAAAAATGCGTAGTAATGACTTCGTGATGTACAACGCATGCGTGGTAATGCATGCATTGTAATGGTATCGCAAAGTAAAAAAGTCGTTGTAACGGCTGTTTACCGATCGAAGCTGGCCCCTGTTCTTCAGTGAGATGTTTATTTGATTAATTAGGAGGAAGGAATGTGTTTTTTACCGAAAAGTGCATTCCCGGCTGTTGTATTGTGAAAGTGTCCGTGTGGCCTGGTTTCACTTCCGGTGAGAGAGTGGAAGAGTCTGTTTGGATCTAAAGGAGTTCTGTTGTTGGACGGGGCCGGCGCGACATGTCATCAGAAAACATAGCTAATGGAAAGCGTCCTCCCTGAAGTGTGGAGCAGTGCCATGAGAGGTCAACGAGTGTGCGTCCCACCGCAGTATGACCGTACCGCGTGACCCATGTGCCACCTCCAGGGTACGGGAGGCAGAAGCGGCATCGCAGGTCCTCTTGAAGACCGTTGTAGCACTAATTCTACATTTTGGTACTAGGGCATTTTAACTTCGTTGTTCCTGCCAGATACAAAGAGAAGATCCTGTGTTATTCAGTGCCCTCCTTACCTTTTTTGTGGGTTGTGGTGCTTGTCACTTTGCTGCCCCGCCGGTGCACACGACTGGGCACCCCACCTCGTGTGCCATCTGCAGGGCCTCTGCCCTCGGATCACTGGTTTTGGTTTCTGGAGTGGCAACATAAACAGTTGCTCCCAAAGGACTAGCCTGAACACTTAGGTGAATATCCCCTGCAGCAGAATTCCACGGAAATTCTTTCCTAGCTCTCCCACTTCAACGAGGACGTCATAATAGCACGGCTCCGCTCGTGACACAGTATGACGTCATCGGAGCCATAAGAGAACCTCGTTGGCGTGCTGACGTCAGTTCCACCCATTTTTTCCGTGCCACCGAGGCAAACAGGGGACCGAGACATTTTCACATGTATACATAGTATAATAAATATATATATATTCACTGAAAAAACCATAGGTTTCAGGCACGTTATAGTTAGAAATTAGCATTTAAAAAACCTTAGAAATTCACTGAAAAAACCATAGGTTTCAGGCACGTTATAGTTAGAAATTAGCATTTAAAAAACCATAGAAATTCACTGAAAAAACCATAGGTTTCAGGGGCGTTATAGTTAGTTGGACATTTCACTCGTACAAAACCATAGAAATTCCCCCGTTATAGTTAGTTCAGCTAACTATAACTCGCGCCCGCAATGCACTGCTGATGACGTCACATATTACATCACTCATGACATGGTCAGTGACATCACTCATGACATCACTGATGACATCTCAAATGACATCACTGATGACATCACTGATGACATCATCCAGTGAATGTGTGTTTTTTGAAAATTAAATATGTTTTATATATGTATATCTCAAGGTCGATGGAAGAATAAATGGGTATATAAGTGTCTAAATGGATGATTTTGTTTTGTAAAATTGATTGTATAACTGACTAAGTGTATCTTAGTGAATACATGGGTTAGTGAGTAATGTTTAAATATGAATTTATCTGTATCAGTCTCTCACTTTGTGCATAAGTGGCTGCATGGGTTGGTGAGTAGCTACATGAGTGTCTATATGGGTTATTAGTTGGTTTTTGAGTATCAGTATGAGTGTCTGAGTGTCTGTATGGTTCGGTGGGGGTATTACTTAGTGCATAGATGCATGAATGAGTGACTCACTGTTTGTATGTGTTGAAGACAGCATGTGTGCAGGACTGTATAGGTGGATGAGTATGTGTATGGGTGTGTTAGTGAGTGAATGACTGTCTCAATAGTGTCTTTATGAGTAACTACATATGTTTTAAACTAGTATATGTGAGTATTGGTGTATATAAGTGAGTATATGTGAGAGTGAGAGATTGGAAGAGTTCCTGTACAAATAAGTAGGTGTTTCTATAAGTGATTGTTTAAGAGAGTAAGTATGTATAAGTTTCTGTAGAAGTAAGTGTGGTAGTGTGTGTATAACTGTATATGCAAGTAAATGGATGTTTGATACTTTGTTTGCATGTGTGACTATGTGTGTGAGTAACTCTATGGGTGAGTGGCGGTGTGTAACAGGATGTATAGGTGTATGAGTACATATGATGAGTGAGTACATGTATGAGTGACTGTATAGGGACTGTTGGTGAATGAGTGGATGTGTGTGTAGATCTTGGAATTACTGAATAGGTGTGTTGTAACTGGTATTGGTATGTCCATTGTTTTGAAAATGTTAGTTTGTATTTTTGAGTGTGTGTATCAAAGGTTATATTAGGGTGAGAGGAGGTCTGCCACTCTATCACAAGGATGATGTCATCAGTGTTATCAGGAGAGACCTCAGTGCTGTATCTTTGAGCCCAGTACTGATCCTGAAAAGTAATTTTAACCGTACTTACCAGTAACTTGAATTTCCTTCCATAGGATATCATTGCCTGCTTTTTGCTGAAAAAGTTTCTAAGTGTCGATTTTTGACTGGTTTCACTTGGAAATTCTTCTAAGTGTGGAGTTTTGGAAATTTATAATATTCCACTAAAATCAGCCGAACTACGAATTCCAATTTACTCACCTGTTATCAGGAGAGAACTCAGTGCTGCATCTTTGAGCCCAGTACTGATCCTGAAAAGTAATTCTAACCGTACTTACCAGTAACTTGAATTTCCTTCCATAGACTAACATTGACTGGTTTCACTTGGAAATTCTTCTAAGTGTGGAGTTTTGGAACTTTATAATATTCCTCTAAAATCAGCCGAACTACGAATTCCGATTTACTCACCTGTTATCAGGAGAGACCTCAGTGCTGCATCTTTGAGCCCAGTACTGATCCTGAAAAGTAATTCTAACCGTACTTACCAGTAACTTGAATTTCCTTCCCTAGGCTAACATTGACTGGTTTCACTTGGAAATTCTTCTAAGTGTGGAGTTTTGGAAATTTATAATATTCCACTAAAATCAGCCGAACTACGAATTCCAATTTACTCACCTGTTATCAGGAGAGACCTCAGTGCTGCATCTTTGAGCCCAGTACAGATCCTGAAAAGTAATTCTAACCGTACTTACCAGTAACTTGAATTTCCTTCCATAGGATATCATTGCCTGCTTTTTGCTGAAAAAGTTTGTGTCGATCTTTGAAACATACAAATATTCCTCTAAAATCAGCAGAACTACGAATTCCGATTTACTCACCTGTTATCAGGAGAGACCTCAGTGCTGCATCTTTGAGCCCAGTACTGATCCTAAAAAGTAATTCTAACCGTACTTACCAGTAACTTGAATTTCCTTCCATAGGAATCCATTGTCTGGTTTTCAGCAGAAAAGTTTCAAAGTGTCGATTTTCACAAACTACAAATATTCCTTAAAAATCGCCTGTATGACTTAAACACATTCTTTCAACTGTTTACAGGAGATGCACCAGTGCTGGATCCAGAATCCACCACTGAGTAAGAAAAAGTAACGATAACACTACTTACCTGCTAAGTGAATTTCCTCCCATAGGATAACATTGGTGATTCTATGTGAAAAAGTTTCTGTGTCAACTTTTAAAATACAATAATTTTCCATAAAATCACTACTGTAACCAAAACGCTTTTACTCAACTGTTTACAGGAGATGTCCCAGGACTGAATCTAGGATCCAGTCCTGTGGTTAGAAAAGTAATCCATAAAGTAACTAATTGCATTTAACTAGAAATTCACATTGAGCTCAATGTTGCATTGTGTTTGAAATTGTGTTGCCCATTGCAACAACTGTAACTACTGTACTTAAAAGTCTATTGCTTATTTGCAAAGTATTTAAAGTAAAGTAATTCATTCTGAGAAAGTATATTTTGTAATGTAATGTATAATGTAATTATAATGTAATTTAAAAAATAAAATATCTAAAAATAAATAGTTTAAAAAAATGTAGTAAATCAGTATCAAAAAAATAAATATAACAATTAATACAATTAAAAATTGTCATTTACAAAACCTTTGAAATTCACTGAAAAAAACCATAGGTTTGAGGCACGTTACAGTTAGGAATTAGCATTTAAAAAACCTTTGAAATTCACTGAAAAAACCATAGGTTTCAGGCACGTTATAGTTAGAAATTAGCATTTAAAAACCTTAGAAATTCACTGAAAAAACCATAGGTTTCAGGCACGTTATAGTTAGAAATTTGCATTTAAAAAACCTTAGAAATTCACTGAAAAAACCATAGGTTTTAGGGACAGTTATAGTTAGTTGGACATTGCACTCGTACAAAACCCGTGAAATTCCCCGTTATAGTTAGTTCAGCTAACTATAACTCGCGCCCGCAATGCACTGCTGATGACGTCACATATTACATCACTCATGACATGGTCAGTGACATCACTGATGACATCACTGATGACATCTCAAATGACATCACTGATTACATCATCCATGTGATAATTTCATGCATCTTCTCACACCCTAATATAACTTTTGATACACCCACTCTAAATTACAGACTGCCATTCTCAAAACCATAGACACTCCAACACCAATAACTACATACCCACTCACTGATTCTTAGGTCTACACACACATCCACTCACTCACCTGTACAGTCACTCATACTTACGGTCACTCAGTACAGGACTATCATATGCACTCATACACCTACATAGACACTCACACACCACCACTCATCCATAGAGGTACTCACACACCTAGTCAGTCATGCAAATAATTAATCACACTGCCATTTACTCACCGATACAGTTATACACACACCAGCTCACTTACTCATACAAATACGCTCTTATACAATCACTAATACAAGTACACACTCATCCATACAGCCACTCTCACAATCACACACTCTCACTTATACCCATTTATATACTCCAACACACATATATACTGCCTTTCACACATGTAGTTACTCACGCATGTACCACTGAGATATACATTCACTCACTAACACACCCATACACACACTCGCCCACCCATACAGTCCATCACAGATGCACTCTTGAAACCATGCACCCAGTGAATCACCCACTGATACATCTATGTGCAGTCACACACACCCCACCCACACAAACACTCAGGCACCCATACAGATACTCAGACAACCAATCAATAACTCATATAGACACTCATGTAGCTATTTAGAAACCCATGCAGCCACTTACACACCAACAGACAGTCGGATAAAGACATCCACACAGTTTAGTTACTAACCCATGCATTTAGTAAGATACGTTTAATCACTCACTTATAGAGTCAGTCACGCACCTACTAAATCATCCATCCAGACACTTATACACCCACTCATTATTCAATACACATTGGCATATATATTAAACATATTTAAACTTTATAGAAACACACAGTCACTGCATGATGTCATTTGAGATGTCATCAGTGATGTCATCAGTGATGTCACTGACCATGTCATGAGTGATGTAATATGTGACGTCATCAGCAGTGCATTGCGGGGCGCGAGTTATAGTTAGCTGAACTAACTATAACGGGGAATTTCACGGGTTTTGTACGAGTGCAATGTCCAACTAACTATAACTGTCCCTAAAACCTATGGTTTTTTCAGTGAATATATATATATATATGTATATATATATATATTACCTACTGAGCGGTCGCCAGTAGGTAGTTATAGTTAGGACCTCGTTTCTATTCAAAAAGTGTTTTTTGTTTTCCCAATAACTTTGGCGCCGGTTGACGAATCTTCGCGAAATTTTCAAAACTAGTGGGGCGCTCCGGTCAGCTCCTGTCTTGAAAGTTTCGGGGTGATTTGTCAAGCAGGGCCGAGAAAAAAGGGGGTCCCAAAATGCGTTTTCCCCCATGTAAATTTCCATAGGAAACTTTAGACAAAGCTATAGCCCGAACTGCTGAACGGAATTACACCAAATTTGGCAAAAAGGTAGCTCTTGGTTCAGAAAGAGACCTTTTTTTAAAATTGTGTAAATCCGTTCAGTAGTTCCTGAGAAATTAGAATAAGAAAACATTTATATATCTATGGCCGCGGTGGGTTCGCGAACCCTCCCGGGCACGAGCTTCACTCTGATTGGCTGCCAACACTCCAAACCAGGAAGTGTTGGCAGCCATCTTGTGAATCGGTAGAACCGAGTCATAAGAAAACAGTGAAACAAAGTGTAAAATAAGGAAAAGGGGGCAGGGTAGAAACACCCTGACCCCTAGGCCTGCTCAGGGGGTCCCACAAGGACCCCCAGGGCCCAAAAAGCATTTTTTTTTTTAAACGGCGGAATTCACGTTGGGGTTGTGAATCCCGCTGAAAACTTTTAAAAAATGAAGCGCGGGCTCCCGTGCTTCATTTTAATGAGGCCCCTGAGTGGGCCAGGTCCCGGGGGCTTTGCACAAAAAATAACAGCGGGGGCCCACGGGGCCCCGCAGCCCCAGGGACCACCACCTCCCTGGGGCTTTTTAAAAAATAATGCGTGGGGGGTCCCACCGCCCCACGCTGTCCCGGGGACCGCCACCTCCTCGGGGCTTCATTAAATAAGGGTAGGGGGCTTTGCGGGCCCCCCAAGCCCCGGGGACCGCCACCACCCGGGCTGTGATAATTAATGAGTGTGGGGGGCTCAAGCCCCCACACTGCCCCGGGGACCACCACCTCCCTGGGGCTTTGCAAATGTTGGGAGGGGGGCCGCGCGGCCCCCTCCTGGAGCCCTTGATGGCCCTGGGGACCGCCACCCCCCAGGGCCGGCTCCTGCAGTGTCTCGGGGTTCCCACCCCTGGGACACTGCTGTCTGCTATGGCAGGGCGGAAGCCGTGCGGCTCCCGCCCTGCCATAGCAAACGCTACTTTGCTTCATTGAAGCGAGAGCAGGGAAACCTGCTCTCGCTTCAATGAAGCAAAGCAGATTGCTTTACCACAAGGGGAGCTGCATGTCAGCAGCTCCCCTTGTGGAAAAGCAATGCTGGCTCCCGCAGGAGGCGGGGAGCCGGCAGGGACTGTGGGGGCATTGGGGCTCCCCCCACGGTCCCCAACGGAAGGGGACGGCCCCGGGAGATGGGATCCCCAGGGCCAGAAGTGGCCCAGGAGGGGGGCCATGCGGCCCCACTCCCTCAATAAAAAAAAAGAATACAAAAAAAAGAGGCAGAGCCCCGGGGGATGGGGTCCCTGGGGCTAATAGAGGCCTCAGCAGGGGGCCACGCAGCCCCCCTCCTTAAAAAATATTCAAAATAAAAATATAAATATATGGCCATGCCCCAGGGGATGGGGACCCCGGGGTCGAAATTGGCCTCGGGAGGGGGTGCCACACGGCTCCCTTCCCATTTTTTTTTTTTTTTAAAAACAGGGGTCAGGCCCCAAAATGGGAAAAGAAGGGGGGCCATACAGCCCCCTTCTGAAAAAAAAGAAAAAAAAACGGCATTGCGTCTGAGGCCCCACCCCCTCCCTGCAGCACTCTGCAAGCGCGCCCCTGGTGGGTTGTAATTTGGGTAATTAATTCTCCTTGAATACTGAGGGTCCCTGGGGGCCAACTAGCCCACCAGGTACCTCCAGTATGTGCCAGGGAGCTGCTTTGCAGAGAGGTGGTCCAAGGCCACACCCCCTTTTTACACCACTCTGCAACGCAGCTCTGTGGCGCTTACTGGAGGTACATGATGGGGTAGTTGGCCCCCAGGGACCCTCAGGACTCAAGGGGACTTAATCCCCCAATTTACAATGTGCCAGGGGGTGCGTTTGCACAGTGGTGCAGGGAGGGGGCGGGGCCTGATATTACAAGTGTGCAAACACACCCCCTGGCACTTTGTAAATTGGGGGATTAAGTCCCCTTGAATCCTGAGGGTCCCTGGGGGCCAACTAGCCCACCAGGTACCTCCAGTAAGCACCACAGAGCTGCGTTGCAGAGAGGTGGTCTGAGGCCATGCCCCTTTTTACACCTCTCTGCAACGCAGCTCTGTGGCACTTACTGGAGGTACCTGGTGGGCTAGTTGGCCCCCAGGGACCCTCAGGATTCAAGGGGACTTAATCCCCCAACTTACAACGTGCCAGGGGGCATGTTTGCACAGTGGTGGAGGGAGGGGGCGGGGCCTGATATTGCAAGTGTGCAAACACCCCTGGCGTGTTGTAAATTGGGGGATTAAGTCCCCTTGAATCCTGAGGGTCCCTGGGGGCCAAGTAGCCCACCAGGTACCTCCAGTAAGCGCCACAGAGCTGCGTTGCAGATAGGTGGTCCAAGGCCTCGCCCCTTTTTACACCACTCTGCAAACGAGGCTTCTGGTGCACTGGTGGTGGGGCGATGAGGTCCTCTTGTGTCCTGAGGACCTCAGGACACAAGTGGACTTCATCCTCCGAGCAGCAGTGCACCAGAAGCCGCGTTTGCATAATGGTGTAAAAAGGGGCGTGGCCTCGGAACACCTCTCTGCAACGCAGCTCTGTGGCGCTTAATGGAGGTACCTGGTGGGCTACTTGGCCCCAGGGACCCTCAGGATTCAAGGGGACTTAATCCCCCAATTTACAATGCGCCAGGGGGCGCGTTTGCACAGTGGTGCAGGGAGGGGGCGGGCCTGATATAACAAGTTAGCAATCTTGCTGTGTGGGACTTACTGGAGTATAAATAAAAGGGGTAGTTGGCCCCAAAGGTTGACGTTGGGGGCTAACTACCCCTCCTGTTACCTCCAGTAAATCCCACACAGTAGGATTGCTAAAAGGTGTTTGGAGGCCACGCTCACCTGTCTCCATCACTCTGAAAATGAGTCTGCTATGTTATAGTTAGAAATTAGCATTTAAAAAACCTTTGAAATTCACTGAAAAAACCATAGGTTTCAAGGACGTTATAGTTATGAATTAGCATTTAAAAAACCATTGAAATTCACTGAAGAAACCATAGGTTTCAGGCACGTTATAGTTAGAAATTAGCATTTAAAAAACCTTAGAAATTCACTGAAAAAACCATAGGTTTCCGGGACGTTATAATTAGTTGGACATTTCACTCGTACAAAACCATAGAAATTCCGCCGTTATAGTTAGTTCAGCTAACTATAACTCGCGCCCCCGCAATGCACTGCTGATGGCATCACAGATTACATCATTCATGACATGGTCAGTGACATCACTGATGACATCTCAAATGACATCACTGATGACATCATTCCCGTGAAAATCTGATGCACCTCCTCACACTCTAATATAACCTTTGATACACCCACTGTAAAATACAGACTACCATTTTCAAAACCATCGACACACCAATACCAGTTACTACATACGCACTCACTGATTCCTAGGTCTACACACACATCCACTCATTCACCCATACAATCACTCATATATGCAGTCACTCATCAATACAACACTATCATATGCACTCATACACCTATACAGACACTCACACACCACCACTCATCAAGAGTTACTCACACACCAAGTCAGTCATTCAAATAATCAATCACACTTCCATTTACTGACCTATACAGTTATACACACACCACATCACTTATTCAAACAGAAACAAACGCATACTTACTAACTTATACAATCACTGATACAAGTACACACTTATCCATACAGCCACTCTCACAATCAATGACTCTCACGTATAGTCATTTATATACTCCCACTCTCACATACACCTCCTTTTATGTATGTAGTTACTTGGACATGTACCACTGAGACATCCATTCACTCACCAACACACCCATATACACACTCACCCATCCATATACCTGTTTCCACATGCACTCTTGAACTCATACACCCAGTGAATCAACCACTCAAACATCTATGCACAGAGTCACATACCTCCCACCCACCCACACACACACTCAGGCACCCATACAAATACTCAGGCAACCAATCGATAACCCATATAGACACTCATGTAGCTACTGACCAACCCATGCAGCAGCTTATACAATAACAGACAGACTGATACAGACATTCACACACTTTAGACACTAACCCATGCATTCAGTAAGACACATGTAATCACTCACTTAAACAGTCAGTCACGCACCTATTAAATCCTCCATCCAGACACTTATACACCCACTCATTCTTCAATACACCTTGGCATATATATAATACATATTTAAACTTTAAAGAAACACACAGTCACTGGATGATGTCATCAGTGATGTCATCAGTGATGTCATCAGTGATGTCATTTGAGATGTCATCAGTGATGTCACTGACCATGTCATGAATGATGTAATATGTGACGTCATCAGCAGTGCATTGCGGAGGCGCGAGTTATAGTTAGCTGAACTAACTATAACGGCGGAATTTCTATGGTTTTGTACGAGTGAAATGTCCAACTAACTATAACGTCCCTGAAACCTATGGTTTTTTCAGTGAATTAGCAATACGTAACTGAAAACGTAAAGCAC
>CAWUFW010031187.1:0-15944 GCA_963921515.1 Calotriton arnoldi
GTTTTTACCCATACCAGGTCTATCAATTTTTGAAGGATTTTTATTTCATGCACATTTTTCACATGAGTTCTTGAAACAGAAGTAATGAAAAATGAAATCTTATCCATAATTAGTTTGCCTCATTTCTCACTTACCCCAGGTAGTTGCTATCTCTTGACAACTTTTGTTCTCTTTTTAAATCTATTCAAGAGTGCCACAAGGCTCTGCCCTAAGTTCTACTCTATTCAACGAGGAGATTTTCGGTCTAGTATATAGTTTCCTCTGTATTAATACAACATCAAACTAGAGTATGCTGTTCCGTGATACCTATCCAGGTCACCTATTAGAGTTCTGGTAGTGGTCACTGAGAGCGTCTGCTCTCAGAAGCAAGTTCCCTCGCCCACCCAAAGGGGAAATGCTTCATCATCGGTCCTGCTACTCCTTGGGCTGGTGCTGCAATGCCCAACAGGTCCCACAAGGAGGCACTTTGTCAGAGATCTTTTTAAGGATTGCCAAGATTTGGCAGGAGAAGCTGATGTGTCCCAGTCGATCAATGAGAAGATTTGAGAAAGTGAATTAAAATTGATTATAGATCTTGTAAAGCTATCATTTTAATATTCAGATCTATGTTGAGAAAGGGAGGAGGACCCATGTAACATTGTGCCCCGCCATCTCCTTCTCCTCAGGCACCAAAATATGCACTTATCTTTCTTTCACAGGCCAGAAATGAATACTGTGACTTTAAGCCGTATGCCACAGATCCAGAGGGGGCGGGACTCGATCCTTTGCCCTGGAGGACTTACTACTATTTGAATGTATGAGACAACCCAGAAGACGTGTAACCGACAAGAGAGGAACAATGAGGAGACACAGCTCTCGAGGAACTCTACTAGAATGCCGTGCCACTACAGGAGGGAGAGAAACCATCTGCCTTATGGGGACCAGCAGACGAAGCTGCTTGGCCTATCTGACAAGGAGGAACTGTCAGCTCCAATCCGAGGAAGGAACACGACGAGTTGGAATGTGGAGTGACCTGCCGGCATGCTAGTGGTCCCAGTCATGCTCCTGGAGGTGGGTGGGTAATGCAGGTGTGGGTCAGGATCCAGGCTTGGAGTTGGAGGGAGGGTATTGCACGGGGCACTTTAGGGATAAATAGGGGTGTGAACCACACAAACTACCCTAACCACAGCCACCTGGGGCACCCGATGAATAGGGTAAAAAGGGAAGTGGTGGAGGAAAGAAAGAATGAAAAAATACGATAGGTATCTTACCTGTCTTGTTCTCCTTTACCCCAAGGATACTGGCGGGAGGACTCCTGACCCAGGACCTGGAGAGAAGAGAACAGAAAAAGGATAATTAGTCCCAGAGACACTGTCATAATTTGTATAAAAAACACCAGAAAATAAATAGAGAACACTATAACCAAGCTCTGTCCCATTCTGAGTATATGCTAAGCCCATTGTCAGCTGGCTGATAGGTGACATATGTCAAATTAAAAACAGAGGGGCAGATTTACAAGCCCCTTGCGCCACTTTTGCGTCACTTTTAACATGGGAAAAGTGACGTAAAAGTGGTGCAAGGGGCTTGTAAATCTGCCCCAGTGTATGAAACTCATGGATATGATGGTCCTGATTTCTAAGGAAAAAAGTTGGATTTTTATGATATACTAAGTTCGGTGAGATCAAGTATATTTACAGTGATGGTGGTTCTTGGTCGACATGTTCCATGCCTTGGTATGTCAAATAATGATCAAATTTTCTACAACAAAACGGGGATGCCTCCGATATGTATATGTATCTCCACCTCTGTGGAAAATGTGTCATTCCAACTATATATCCCGGAATTGAGCACAGGGGTAGATTAACTACTCATTGGCACGCTCTGCACAAAGCATTTTTAGAGAGTCATGTACCTCGATGTCCAAAGGGCCCGAGCCTGGATATATGAGGGTCACTGACTTACTGAACATAGAGTTAATAGCGCATATATAGTTGGAATGACACATTTTCCACAGAGGTGGGGATACACATACATATAATAGGCATCCCTGTTTTGTTGTAGGAGATTAGTTATATATAGATATAGGTCCTGAAAAAAATGCCACTTGATCATTTTTTGACATACCAAAGCATGAAACATGTCGACGAGAACCTGCATCAATGTAAATCTACTTGAACCCACTGAATTTAGTATACCATAAAAATCCAACTTCTTTCCTTAGAAATCAGGATCATCATGTCCATATGTTTCTTACACTGGCTTGAATTTGACATAGATTTGGATCTGTATTAAAATTATAGCTTTACAAGGTCTATAGTCAATTGTAATTCACTTTCTCAAATCTTTTCACCAACTGACTGGGACATATCAGCTTCCCCAGCCAACTCTTGGAGATCCTTAAAAGGATCTCAGGCAAAGTTCCCCCTCGTGGGGCCATTGGGCATTGAAGCATCAGCCAATGAGGAGCGGGCCCAATGATGAAGCATGCCATCTTTTGGTGGCTGATGGCACTTGCTTCTAAGAGCAGACGCTCCCAGTGACAATACCAGATCGCTACTATGTGGCCTGAATAGGTATCATGGAACAGTATACTCTAGTTTGATGTTTTATTCTATTCAACCTCTGTGTCTCTTCTTTAGTGGAGCCTATTGACTCTTCCCGGCTCAAGTTTTTTGCATAGGGAGACAGCATTCAAAGCATCCTTCATTTAGATGGTGATGTAGGGTCACAGCAGAAACAATTTAAGACGTGTCTTAGTGAAGTTCCCAATTTTTAATGCAAATAATTTGGAGGTTGTGGTCTTCGGTGACCCTTTTCTGTGGACCTGTGACTAGAGGCCAGACATTTTAGGCACTCTTCCTACACCTGTGCCATATGCTTGCAAGTGGGTATTTTTTTTATACATAGCTTACATTTGAAGTTCATATCAATAAAGAGATTTCTATTTTTTTGTCTCTTGAATAGTATCAGAAAGAGCTTGCATTATTTATCCACTATGACTAGGAAATCAAGGACATCACTGGTGAGTGATCTCCTAACATCACTACCAGTGCTTGCTTTGTAAAATAATAAGTGCCGGGGCTCAAAATTTGGTTCAGAAGACCACAACTGCCACTATTGAAGGCCATGGTTCCGCATACCAAGGCGGCGTAGATTTGATTACACCTCATGCCTCATTATTCCAACACCAGACACTGCCTGCCTCTTTTCCTGCTCTTGCAGGTAGGTTTTTTTTCTTTCCTTCTTTCTCCGTTTGACACTGTTTTTCATCCTTCTCCTCCTCATTCTTTTCTCATTTTGTGTTTTTCTCTAGCTTGCTCTAGATCGATGTTTTTGAAGGAAAAAAGTGCCAGTCTACAAAATGAGTGCAGGTGGGCCCCACATGCAACCACAGGCTCAAATAGGCACTGATCCAGACTACACTATTGTTACTCTTTACTTGTAGACCTTTCCTGCTATTTGATTCGTCGACTAAAACAGGTGCAGTTTGTAGCAGCCTCTGTAATTTGGGGCTGTGGTGGTTGCACCTAACGCTTTAAATACCTTGCCCCTTATTCTTCAAGAAGTAAAAAAATATGGTAAAATTTCAGAAGCTGCTAAAAACATAAATATTTACTAATCGTGTTGAGGTTTGATACAATGTTCTTATTCTTGCTCTAGCACCAGGACATCCCTTTTTGAGGTAATCAAGTGCTTTATAAAATTTAAAAAGAAATGAATGATTGATATAAAATCCTAAAGAACCCCAGCAGAAAGGTTACTCAACTCAACAGATATCTTTACGGGTCAGGAGCATGAAATAAGCCAGCTAAATAGATGCTACTATGAAGTTCAGTAGCACATTTAAATTAATGGTTAAAAACTTTAATCCATAGATTAAACTGGCCACCTTTTATTTTTTAAAAACAGATTGAGTACTACACATGCTTGTTGGTATTACAGATTGTCTGTATTTGCATATGCGCCCAAAAAAAGTTTTTTTTGTACTATAACTTGCACATGTTTATTCAAAAACTACTCTAGCAGGGAGCAACTAAGGGCTCAAGATGACGAACAAAGGGGCTGATTTAGACGTAGAGGACTGCTGTTACTCCATTGAGGCAGCTAACTCAAATACTCTGTCGCCCTTATGAAGTACCCGTCTTGTGAACCTAGAGATGGCCGCATGCCAGTGGACATCTCTTACATTCGAAGAACCCCTGTCACGGAAGTTCCTATCAATGTATTAAAAGTTTGACAGGCGGCTCTGGTAACATGGTGGTGCCATTCGTCAAAGTTTTATTTACATTAATTTGAAAAACTTGTTTTTTTATTTTCAAAAACAAAAGCAGATTTTTTGTTTTTGAAAAAATAACTAATGACCCCTGGCTCATTGGGGTTTCTCCCATGCTGTGGGGGTAATTTTGCTGTTTTCACTGGTACTTACCTGGCGGTGACGGACAGTGAAAACCTGGTCATTTGACCATCCACTCTAAATTGGGTGGTCACATGCTCAAATTGTCAAATCTTCAATGGCCCTTACTCCTTAGGGCTGTCGGAGGAGTATGTTAGTGACAGAGGTGGAGTAGTCTCTGTTGCTGACATACTTTTAGAGGCAAGAGTACACTGTAGCCCAAAAATATTGCCACTGTGAAGCAGGCGTTAAAAGGAGAAAAGCTTTTATTTCTCCTCACTTTTCCCACTTCACATATGTGCTTTACTGTACAGCACACATACGAAGTGGGTAAAGTTTTAAATGTTATCCAGGCATAGTATTTTGTACTGGAAGGACACTTCAAGTCCAAACCTATGCTAGACTCACTCACACACACACTCTAGCTCTATGGTGCAAAGGTGTCTGTGTTGTGCCAGTAGCATGATTCTGCCTCATCACTAAGGATAGAGCAGGATAGTTTTATATCTTTGTAGACATGGCGATTTTCTGCTCTCGTTGGAAACAGAATTTAAAACACACTCGTTCACAAACTCACTCAGAATAGCAATTCACCATACATAAAGTATACATATGGAATGAGACCCCCTACCACAAACTAATGGGCCACCAAATTGGAAATATAACATCAGAGGCTTTAATTAAAAAACTATACTCTTGTATGTTTTCCTTTTCTTTAGATCATTCACATTGTTAGTACTCCAAGGAGGGAGGTAACAATCCCTTATCTCTTTGTCCTGAGGTAGGTGGGATTTATTTAGTTACTTCCACCGAAACGCGCCAACGCTAAGTGTTTCTGAATCCGACCACGAGGAATCACTGGAATGAATTGAATCTTGCATTCACCAGGATACGAACTTGATGTAAACAGTCGGATCAGTTTATGCAACAGCACTTTTTAGACTGTGAAATAGGGTCACCCAACAGCACTTTTTAGACTGTGCAATAGGGTCACCCCGTTAGGACCTGTGGTACCCTTTTCCTATATTTTGATGTGAGGTTTTTTTAACATTATACACATGGTTTTTATATTGTATATTGTATGTCGTATATGAATTTCATATTATTGAATGTGTTTTAAAGATGCAAATAATGGTGTTTTTATGATGTGATTTTCCTCTTTTTTAATTAAAGCCTCTGATGTTATATTTCCAATTTGGTGGCACATTAGTTTGTGGTAGGGGGTCTCAGTCCATATGTACACTTTATGTATGGTGAATTGCTATTCTGAGTGAGTTTGTGAACGAATGTGTTTTAAATTCTGTTTCCAAGAGGAAAACTCTTTACCTCTACTGCTTACCACCTCTCTAGTATAAATACTGCTTTTGTGCTCTCTCCTTGTCAAGCAACGCAGCGCAGGAACTTTGGGTGCTGTGCTGCGTTCCGTAACATCTTCAAAAATCTGGGCCTGAGTATGAATGCAGAATCCCTAGTTATGTTCTTGAGATAGTTTCTGAACTAGTATAGGGAGTTGATGTCATATAGGCCAATTTACATGTTGACATTACTAAGTTACTTGTAGGTGTCAAAAATTCAGTTACATTTCTAAATGCTTCCACATTATTATTTATAGAATTTGGATTAATGGAATTTTACACATTTAAATTGCAGTTTCAATGTGAAAACTCCAGCAGTACGGCAGACTGTCCATCATCATTAGTTTAAGATGCTCTTGACAATATGGAAAGGTGGGGAACACCAACAAGGTTGCAACAGTGCTGATATTGACAAACATTTTTGACCTCACATCTAAACCTTTTTCATACCAAAGCTGCAGTAAGTGTGTCAATTGAGATGTGACAAATCCTCTAACACCCCCACATTTCCATAAAGAGCTCCAAAAGGTATTTCACCACATTTAAAATATTTTCCCTTTGGCAAAGGAAAAAAATTAGACTTAGCTATGTGAACGCAGATAAATGTAAACATTTCATAGATGCAGGCATGCATGCTTTTGTGAATCCTTCAAATGTTATAAACCTGCTCTAGCTGACGGACCAAAACTACCAGGAATCGCATTACAACATTTAAAACATCTTTGTGAATGGAGCCTCCTTCACATCAATGATGACGAAAGATGGTAATCAATCATCATAAAAGGGTTTTTAGCAGCGGTATCAAGATGTATCTATAGATAAGAGTAATTTCACTGGAAACACTACATATTCCAAGAAGAGCTCTCCAATATGTGCTTTTAAAGGGAAAGGTGGGGGCGTTTGAATGGATAAGCATGGGATCTTAAAGGTTTTTCTTCACAGTCACCACCTGTAGGCAATTGTATTGTCCACAAATGAGTTTTGCCTTCCATATCTCAACTTTAATTGAAAAGGTAGACAGTTAGATTTTCTCTGGAATTTGATGATACATTGGACTTCATCTTGACCACCCCAACGACAAGAACACATCGTCCCTGCTGGAAAACCTCTCTGCCGTCGGACTCAGGCAACGGGTCACCTCTCCAACCCACTCAGCAGGACACACGCTTGACCCCGTCTTCTCCGCCAGCAATAACGTCTCCTTCAGCCACACCTCCGAGCTGCCTTGGACCGAACAACGCTGCGTCCATTTCTCCTTCACCAAACCCCCTGTGCACCACCACGCCCACCACTACCCTCACAGAAGCTGGTACAAGGTCACCGAAGAACAGCTCTCCACCTCCTTCAACAACACGCAGCCTCCAACTTCTGCGGACGCTAATACCTCAGCTCTCAACCTCCACCAATGGATCTCCAACTACGCCAACACACTGGCTCCTATCAAGAAAGCGTCAGGCAAACCACACTCGAAAAAAGCCAGCTGGTTCTTCTCCGCCCTGCATGAGTCCAGATGCTCCTGTAGACGGCTCGAAAAGAGATGAAGGAGCAGCAAAACCATGGAAGACCGCTCAGCCTTCAGAACCGCTGTCACCGCACATCACCACCTCATCAGAACAACAAAGAAAGAGGCCCTACAAGAAAGGATCAACGCCAACGCGTATAATAGCAAGGAACTTTTCGCTGTGGTCAAAGATTTCGCTAAACCCAGCACAGGGACAGCAGACATCCCACCCTCCCAAGACCTCTGCAACAACCTCAGTGCCTTCTTCCACTGCAAGATTAAAGAGATCTATGACAGCTTCTACGACCTTGATACCCAAGACCCTCTCACCCCACTCGCAACCACGGCACCCAATGACACCAGACCCCAGCAGACCCTGATCAGTTGGACTCCCCTCACCACTGACAACACCCTCAAGATCATGAAGAGCATCCACTCAGGATCACCCTCGGATCCCTGCCCGCACCACATCTTCAACAGAGCCAGCACCTCCATCCCCCCCGAACTCTGCCGCACCATCAACCGCTCCATAAACTCCGCCACACTCCCAGAAGACTGGAAACACGCAGAGATCAACCCCTTGCTGAAGAAACCCTCTGCTGGCCCGAAGAACCTCAAGAACTTCAGACCCATCTCTCTGCTCTCCTTTCCAGCCAAGGTCTTTGAGAAGGCAATCAACACTCAACTTTCCGAGTTCATCGAGGCGTACCACATCCTGGGCCACTCCAATCCGGCTTCCTACGCAATCACAGTACGAAGACCGCCCACCTCGCCGCCACAGATGACAACCGCACCCTCCTCGACCGAGGCGAAACTGCAGCCCTCATCCTCCTCAACCTCTCGGCCTCCTTTGACACCGTCTCCCACCGCACACTATGCACAAGACTCCATGACACCAGCATCCCTGAAAATGCCCTGGAATGGATCCAATCCTTCCTCACCGGCCGAACACAGAGAGTCAGGCTACCACCGTTCCTCTCAGAACCCACAGAAATCCTCGCTCACCATGAACCGCCAGATCAATGCCGTCTCATCATCCTGCTTCCACATGCTACGCCTGCTCCAAAAGATCTTCAAGTGGATCCCCACCGAGTCCAGAAAGACGGTCACCCATGCACTCATCAGCAGCAGACTCGACTATGGCAATGCACTCTACACCTGCATCACCCAGAAACTCCTGAAGAAACTGCAAAACATCTGGAACACCTCCACCAGACTCATCCTCAACATCCCCTGCCACAGCCACATCACCAGCCACATGAGAGACCTCCATTGGCTCCCAGTCAACAAAAGAATCACTTTCAAGCTCCTCACACACGCCTACAAAGCCCTACACGACACAGGACCTGCATACCTCAACCGCTGCCTCTCATTCCACGCACCCACCAGAGACCTCCGCTGCGCTTAACTAGCCCTGGCCGCCATCCCACATATCCACAAGACCATGGCAGTGGGAAGATCCTTCTGGGTGGGTGTTCCAGCAAAGACCTGGTACACCCTGCCTCTCCCCCTAAGGCAATCACCGTCACTGCCCCAAGTCAGGAAGGACCTCAAGACCTGACTCTTTGCCTGAACCACAGTGCCTTGTGACAGATCTGCAGTCCCCCCCCCAGCGCCTTGAGAACCTTATGCGTGAGTAGTCGCGCTTTACAAGCCACTTGATTGATTGATTGACTACAAGTGATGAAGAATTACTTCTTTTGTCCAACTGATGCCTTTAAACTTTAGATGGGATGTCTTTCTAATATCATACGTTTCCTTACCCTCATGTGGTACAAGAGATTTTTGGTAAAACATTCTTTGTAGCAGTGGCGCAACAGTCATACAGAATTTTTTATTTTTGTCAGGGTCACACGTTATTTCCGCAACAAGAGGAATAGGTGCATTCTTGGCTCCCATCCAAGTTACATTTTTACTTAGTGATGATAAATATGTACCGAGGTCATCTATGATTAGGTTATACAGACTGAACACCAGAATAGATAGCATCATTGAGCAGGGTTGCTCAGAAAAATATTTAACATTTTATGTTGCCAGGTCACACCCCTCTGCCAGCCCAGGTAAGGACAGCCTGCCCAATACATAGATCTCCACTGTGTTGCCAGGAATAGTATTGCCAAAAGGGCTTTAAGAAAATCTGAATCCTGAGAAGATACTCTGTTTTTGCAGCCCACTCAGCATTATTTTCAGAAACATGGCCCATGGAGTAGCTTCATTTCTGAGAATCAACATAATAATAGCCTGATGCACTGGGAATTTTATCCCTCTATGAAGAAAATTGGGTAAATCCAACACTGTACCATAAGTAATTTTCCAATCCCAGATCTGTCATGACTTTCGTGATGGACCTGGGGAGGTAAAATCTGCGTTAAAGGTGGCAGATCTGTTTTGGATGATCTACTGCATTGATTGATCACCTTCTCCACCTGTGGCAGATCTGCCACCTCTAAATGGTGAAAGGAACCCGTGCACTTGGCATAGTGGAAAATCCACCAATGTATGGTGGCGCTCCCACTGCACCAATTTAATTAAATGACCCTCACAGTAATAATTTTACATTACTTCAGGAGAATGCTGATGAATATATCAATTACAGTAATTTGAGGGCACATTTTAGGGATAGACCTTCTTAACATTATCATTGTTCACTAAATGTTTGAAAATGCCCTCTTTCCAGTGGCTACTCATCAGTACAGGCATCGGAGCTCTGCCCCCCTATTTTTCAGTGCATGATGAGCGTCTGTCAGGCTTAGCAAAGGTCAGCACGACCGACACTCATAATGTCAGGGTCAGGTAGCCAGGTGTTTCACATGTGCTAACAGGCAGGCGCCAGACAGCCAAGGTTTGACAGGCTGAAGATCTCACAGTCCTAAAGGAAGTGACATCATCAAACTGGCAACGCCCTGTGAGGATGCTCCCCCTGATGACTGAACGGAGCATATTAAACTTGTCAGCCTTAGGGTAGTCTTCACCCAAACTTTTTGCCTACTCCCATCTTATTTCTCTAAATTCATGTTTGTTGGAATTAGGACTCTGTACACTTTACCACTGCTAACCAGTGCAAAAGTGTTTGAGCTCAAGCCCTAGAACATGGTAAAATTAGCTTACACCTGATTGGCATATTTAACTTATAAGTCTCTAGTAAAGTGGTATACCATGTACCTAGGACTGGAAATTTAAATGTTGCTAGTGGGCATGCAGCACTTGCTGTGCTACACACTAACTTAGCCCCTTTAAAATATATCTCAGGCCTGCCAGTGGAGCACCAGTCAATCGACTTGGCAAAAAAAATCTTTGCTAAGCCTAAAACTCCCTTTACAATACATATGTCACCCATAGGGTAGGCCCTAAACAGCCAATATGGCAAGGTCCATTGAAGTTAAAAGTTGGACATGCACATTTAAGTTTCCCATGTGCTGGTAGTGAAAAACTCTCCAATTTGTTTTCACTACTGTGATGCCTACCTCTCCTATAGGATAACATTGGGTTACCTTATTACATTTAATAAATGAGAACTTTTATTTGGGAGCAGGAAGACATGTCATGTTTGGTGTTCTAAACATTTGGTGCCTACAGTCTGTTCCTGGGTCACGACTAAGGGGCCGATTCCGATCTCGGTCGGAGGCGCACCCAATACTATTCGGTCGGGAAAAAAGCCATGCGAAAGCCAGTTTCCCGACCGATCCGTACAACACACCGAACGAGCAAGTACGATGCGCACAACAGCAAAATTCCGGCCGAGCCGTACTCACCCAAACCAGGTCCTGTTCTCCGACCGAGGCGAATCCGGAAACGCCGAATCGAGTCGCACGGAAGGGAAAATGCAGCCCCGTCCGGCCGGACAAGTACGATGCGCTTTCCGTACGCGCCGAACCCGTCGCTACGCACGGCACGTCAAAGCATCCGGGAGAGGCGCACATAAGCTCCGAATCGCGCCACAACACGATCCACGGCTACGAGACGAACACAGCACCGACGAGGACGACGCGAAGCGGCGAGGACGAAGCGAAGCGACGAGGGACGAAGCCAAGCGACGAGGACGACGCAAGCAACGAGAAGGACGAACGACACGAACCAACCATGAATCCCTTCGTCCCGATCATACCAATATTCTACATCTACTACCGGAACAGGCACGGACGCGTACGGCGCAGAAGGTAAGTCAGACACCAACCACAAAACACATACAACACGTACACGACACATCACACACATACACTGGGAATCTGAATATACTTACACCAGCAACAGCAGCACCATAGGGGCGGGATGCCCATCACCAATGCCACATATGCACACAGGGGCCTGAATGCGCGCCACCACCCCAACCCAGGGGGGCTGGATGCCTACCACTACTACCACCCTTAGCCAGGGGGCTGGATGCCTACCACTACTACCACCCTCACCCAGGGGGGCAGGATGCCCACCACTACTACCACCCTTAGCCAGGGGGCAGGATGCCCACCACTACTACCACCCTCACCCAGGGGGGCAGGATGCCCACCACTACTACCACCCTTAGCCAGGGGGCAGGAAGCCTACCACTACTACCACCCTTAGCCAGGGGGGCAGGATGCCTACCACTACTACCACCCTTAGCCAGGGTGGCAGGATGCCTACCACTACTACCACCCTTAGCCAGGGGGCAGGATGCCTACCACTACTACCACCCTCACCCAGGGGGCAGGATGCCCACCACTACTACCACCCTTAGCCAGGGGGCAGGATGCCTACCACTACTACCACCCTCACCCAGGGGGGCAGGATGCCCACCACTACTACCACCCTTAGCCAGGGGGCAGGAAGCCTACCACTACTACCACCCTCACCCACGGGGGGCAGGATGCCTACCACTACTACCACCCTCACCCAGGGGGGCAGGATGCCCACCACTACTACCACCCTTAGCCAGGGGGCAGGATGCCTACCACTACTACCACCCTCACCCACGGGGGGCAGGATGCCTACCACTACTACCACCCTCACCCAGGGGGGCAGGATGCCCACAACTACTACCACCCTTAGCCAGGGGGCAGGATGCCTACCACTACTACCACCCTCACCCACGGGGGCAGGATGTCTACCACTACTACCACCCTCACCCAGGGGGCAGGATGCCCACCACTACTACCACCCTTAGCCAGGGGGCAGGATGCCCACCACTACTACCACCCTCACCCAGGGGGGCAGGATGCCCACCACTACTACCACCCTTAGCCAGGGGGCTGGATGCCTACCACTACTACCACCCTCACCCAGGGGGCAGGATGCCCACCACTACTACCACCCTTAGCCAGGGGGCTGGATGCCTACCACTACTACCACCCTTAGCCAGGGGGCAGGATGCCTACCACTACTACCACCCTCACCCACGGGGGCAGGATGCCTACCACTACTACCACCCTTAGCCAGGGGGCAGGATGCCTACCACTACTACCACCCTTAGCCAGGGGGCAGGATGCCCACCACTACTACCACCCTTAGCCAGGGGGCAGGATGCCTACCACTACTACCACCCCCACCCAGGGGGGCAGGATGCCCACCACTACTACCACCCTTAGCCAGGGGGCAGGATGCCTACCACTACTACCACCCTCACCCACGGGGGCAGGATGTCTACCACTACTACCACCCTCACCCAGGGGGGCAGGATGCCCACCACTACTACCACCCTTAGCCAGGGGGCAGGATGCCCACCACTACTACCACCCTCACCCAGGGGGGCAGGATGCCCACCACTACTACCACCCTTAGCCAGGGGGCTGGATGCCTACCACTACTACCACCCTCACCCAGGGGGGCAGGATGCCCACCACTACTACCACCCTTAGCCAGGGGGCTGGATGCCTACCACTACTACCACCCTTAGCCAGGGGGCAGGATGCCTACCACTACTACCACCCTCACCCACGGGGGCAGGATGCCTACCACTACTACCACCCTTAGCCAGGGGGCAGGATGCCTACCACTACTACCACCCTTAGCCAGGGGGCAGGATGCCCACCACTACTACCACCCTTAGCCAGGGGGCAGGATGCCTACCACTACTACCACCCCCACCCAGGGGGGCAGGATGCCCACCACTACTACCACCCTTAGCCAGGGGGCAGGATGCCTACCACTACTACCACCCTCACCCACGGGGGGCAGGATGCCTACCACTACTACCACCCTCACCCAGGGGGGCAGGATGCCCACAACTACTACCACCCTTAGCCAGGGGGCAGGATGCCTACCACTACTACCACCCTCACCCACGGGGGCAGGATGTCTACCACTACTACCACCCTCACCCAGGGGGGCAGGATGCCTACCACTACTACCACCCGTAGCCAGGGGGCAGGATGCCTACCACTACTACCACCCTTAGCCAGGGGGCAGGATGCCCACCACTACTACCACCCTTAGCCAGGGGGCAGGATGCCCACCACTACTACCACCCTCACCCAGGGGGCAGGATGCCCACCACTACTACCACCCTTAGCCAGGGGGCAGGAAGCCTACCACTACTACCACCCTTAGCCAGGGGGCAGGATGCCTACCACTACTACCACCCTCACCCACGGGGGGCAGGATGCCTACCACTACTACCACCCTCACCCAGGGGGGCAGGATGCCCACAACTACTACCACCCTTAGCCAGGGGGCAGGATGCCCACCACTACTACCACCCTCACCCAGGGGGGCAGGATGCCCACCACTACTACCACCCTTAGCCAGGGGGGCTGGATGCATACCACTACTACCACCCTTAGCCAGGGGGGCAGGATGCCTACCACTACTACCACCCTCACCCACGGGGGGCAGGATGCCTACCACTACTACCACCCTCACCCAGGGGGGCAGGATGCCCACAACTACTACCACCCTTAGCCAGGGGGCAGGAAGCCTACCACTACTACCACCCTTAGCCAGGGGGCTGGATGCCTACCACTACTACCACCCCCACTCATAGGATGGACAATGCATGACACAACAAGCACACCACAACCTAGGGAATGCAAGATTAAGACATCCCCCCACCACCATGACAAGCGTGTGAGCAGGCTGTGTCAAATGCCTACAACACCGAACATGACTTTGAACATACAATGTGACCCCCTAGCACATGTGCCACACATATATGTGTGTGGCACCCACTAATGCAAGCAGCCCATGACCATTGTGGCAATGGGGCCTAAACCCCCATCATCACAGTGACCAAAAGGCAAGTGTGGGGTCCATAGCTGAAGCACATTTTGACCATTGTGGCAATGGGGTCTAAACCCCCATCATCACAGTGACCAAAAGGCAAGTGTGGGGTCCATAGCTGAAGCACATTTTGACCATTGTGGCAATGGGGTCTAAACCCCCATCATCACAGTGACCAAAAGGTAAGTGTGGGGTCCATAGCTGAAGCACATTTTGACCATTGTGGCAATGGGGTCTACACCCTCATCATCACAGTGACCAAAAGGTAATTGTTGACAAAGAAAGAGCTGCAACTGCCAAACTGCATGGATCATTCCTGGTCACAGAACCAAAAACTCATCTGTGGCAAAGTAGTGTATGTGTCCCATTGCAACATAAATTGGGGGAGCCAAATACTGCAGTGCAAATGAAACATTCCTTTGGCCATGTGCAGACAAACAACACCCATGGGGGCTGAGACCGTCAACAGTCATCAATGACACAATGACAGAAGTGACCATCAGAATGCAGAACCACATATTTGCACCAATGGGCACACAAATGCAGATACCCTGTGGAGACAGCAGATGTGAGGTGAACAGATACCATACCATGGCAGCAATGGGACACACAAACCATGATCACTGTGCTGACCGATGACCTAGGAGTCCCAGGGACAGCAGGGGAAACACACCAAACAACATACAGCCAATGGCACACCCAAGATATGCCAATGCAGTGGTGCAGATGCACAAACACAAACAGGCAGACCAACACTGTCATCATACACAGCAGGTGAGGGGTGGGGGTGCCAGTGTCCCCAGGCAACAACACAACACATGAGGAGAGCTGAATACCAATCATACAGATGTGCATACACTGCCACACTAAGGTAACTCATGGATCCAAATCCTCTATGTAGGCAAGCAGGCATTGACAGGTGAGAGGGAGCACAAAACACACATGTCACACAGGCACGTAGGAACAACAACTGACACAGCAAGTCACAGACACACCACAGCACCACCCCAGGGCCCCCACAATGTGGTGACCCTGGGCTGAATAAAAATACCACTGTGATGACAAAGCTAAATGTCGATCACACTGTGAACCACAGTCAGGTGTCCTGAGCAACTAACTACCATCACACCTACACAAGCACAAATCAATCAGCATGGCCAGTAAGCCAAGGCCAACATGGAGGCAGGGGCCTAGCCGGGCAACAACTCTCATCTGCACACACTCAAGACCACACCCCTCGACCTCCAACAATGTGCAGCAGTGAAGTACACATGCACTGGTGACATTGCACATGCACCCATGACTATTCCAAGGTGGTGGGTGGGAACCAAGGTGTAGAAACACATCACACATGGACACTCAACAAGAGTCCTGAATGTCTGACACACTGCACACTACGCTGTACATGGACATGACGGCAATACCACACCGACCAATGGGATCCCAGCCACAGTCACACACCAATGAAGAAGCCAAGGTCACCCACAAAGAACACACATAGACAACAACCAACATTGCAGCCCGG
>CAWUFW010031188.1:0-15943 GCA_963921515.1 Calotriton arnoldi
AAGGCCAATCTTTTCTTTACTTGGCAGTCTGGTTGCTCCAGGCCTGCCCTCACTTACCCTCGCTGGGTGAGTTCCCCAGACCTTGCTGGTCTGCATCATCGACGATCTACATCTTACTCGAGACTTGCCGTTGCCAAGGCTTGTTGGGTCCAATCTGGTCGCCGACACCTCTGCACTCGACAGACATCGAGCAACAGCCCGAATCCTGCTCCTGGTCGCCGACAACGCCTCCCGGACCTCGTGGCTGAAGAGTCAAGACGACCGTCATCGAATCTGAAGCACTCGACATCGGTGGGCATCTGTCCATCGCCTCCCTGGTCACTGGCTAGTGACCCAGACTCTGTCCCCTCTGCTTTCAGGTTCTTCAGAACTCCGATCCACTCTTGGATCCACCCGGACACTTTTCTCCTGGTCGCCAGCAGCACTTTGCAGCAGATCGCCATAAGAACCGACGACGAAACCCGACCCCGAAAGGCACCTATGCACCCGGCTTCCCTGGGTGAGGTAACACGAGTACTCCGGTGCTCCCGTGGGTAGAGACTCTTCAAAGTCCTAGATCTCAAAGGGTTTTGTCCTAGTCCTCTTCTAAGTGTCCCTTTCCTCTATTTTCCCGATCCCGACTTTCTCCATAGAAGTTAACGGCGTATCGCGGTTGTGTATTTACACTGCACGCGTCTCCCGTGGGTCCCCTGTGTCACTACCTTGGGTGGTTCCTTGTGGTCCAAGCACTTCTAGAGGCTCTAGGCCTAGTGTCTAGTTCAGTCGTGGTTCGCATACCACTTTATTGGTATATGGTTTGGTACGCCCCTAGGGCCCAAACGTGTATTTGTGCTATTACTGTGATTTAAGATCTTATAACCTATGTACTTCGAACTCTAGCCTCATAAAGAGACTAGAGGGGTGTGTTTAGTAATAAATACATATATTTTGAATATATACCTGGTGTGGTGCTCTTTCATTTGGTCACTCAAGAGATTATAGACTGGTAAAACAAGCTGCTTTACATTCCTTCAAGACTTAGCCTGAAGGCTGCTCTCCACAGCTACCACTAGGATAGCTTTCAATAAGGTTGTCTTTAACCTACCTACCATAAGAGTCGATTTGGACTGGTGCAAGGTGCCCACTATAATTAGTGGACAGCATATGCCAGGCCAACTTCTCACATTGGTGTGCAGCGTGTGGGATTCCAGCTTGCTATTGTTTTACCAGATAATCTCAATTGAATTGATCAACTGAAAACCACTAAAGGTACCTAAGGTACATATAATTTAAGCTTAGAATATCAGTAAGTTCTACTGAACTTAGAGTTGTGTGTTAAGGGATAGCACAACCCTTTCTACAACTCAAGAGAGTTTAGTAGGCCACACTAGAGTAGGTAGTGCATACACCACACCACACTAGTAATGTCTTTAAAAGCAGGATCCAAAGATGCCCTGCAGGAAGCCATTGAGCTTCCCCCTCCAAGTATGACACACTCCCATTCTTGGAACTGAGAGCTTTGTGTAACGTGAGGAAATTAAGGACAGGCCAAAGTCCCACCACCCAACACCTCCAGGAGTTGTTGGTGGCTTATGATCTTAGTAAGTCCTCAGAGACTGAAGGGGTAGGAGCAGAGGGTGGGCCAGCAGATGAGGAAGGGGCCAGGGGTACTACTACCCCCAGCCCCCCTCTGAAACTGACCAGGAGGGTGACAATGACCCTGACCTGGAAAACCCAATCCCTTCTGGGGAAGATGAAGATGAGGATCTGGAGAACCACACCTTTGTCCCCCCAGGAAGGATTATGAGTGTGCTCAGAAAGTCTAGGTCTCCTTCTCAGGAGTCTAACCACTCTGGCACCTCAATAGGGAGCTCTGTTTCTTCTCACAGGAGGGAATCCTCTCATGAGAGAAGAAAGAGACTGGTCCAGTATGAGGAAACTCAACTGGAGATCAGGAAGAAGCAATTGGCTTTAGATAGAGAATCCCTAGATCTCCTTAAAGAGAGAAGAAAGTTGGGACTAGAGTCCCATGGTGGCAGCCATGTCCCTAGAGATAGGGAAAGGTCCTATGACCATAGGAACCTGAGCAAGATTGTCCCTCCCTACCAGAGTGGGGATGATATCCACAAATGGATAACTGCTTTAGAGAGGGCCTGTAAAGTACAGAAGGTCCCTCAGGAGCAGTGGGCAGCAATCTTGTGGCTCTCCTTTGCTGACAAAGGTAGAGACAAGCTCCTCACTGTTAGAGAGGAGGATGCTGACAATTACAAGGTCTTGAAGAGTGCTCTTATTGATGGGTTTGGCCTAACCACTGAACAGTACAGGTTGAAGTTCAGAGACACCCAAAAAGCACAGACTCAAGACTGGGTAGACTATGTGGATTGTTCTGCCAAGGCTCTGGAAGGCTGGTTGATGGGCAGTAAGGTGTGTGACTTCTCAGGATTGTATAATCTGATAATGAGGGAGCAGATTCTTAATAACTGTCAAAACCAGCTGTTGCATCAGTACCTGGTTGACTCTGATCTGACCTCTCCCCAAGAATTGGGAAAGAAGGCAGACAAATGGGTCAGAACCAGGGTGAAGCAGAAGGTACAGAACCAAGGTGGGGAAACCAAGAAGCAAGATGCTAAGAACTCTGACAAGGGTGGGGAGAAGGGTAAAGATCAAAAGTCTTCATCAGGCCCCCAAAAATCTTCTTCTGGTGGGGATTCCCAGTCTACCAAGGGTAAAGGCCAAAGAAAACCATGGTGCAAGGTCTGTAAGCAAAAGACCCACTGGACCAGTGATTGCACCAAGTCCAAAGACTCCAGTCCAGCACCCACCAATGCCCCTAAGGCACCTGTTCCCCCTAGTACAGTTGGTGGAGGTGCTCCAGCAAAGGGTTTAGTAGGGTTCACCCTGGGAACTGAGTTGGGCTCTGACTTAGTCAGGGAACTGACTCAGGCTGTGTTAGTCTGTGATGGAGGCATGGATGTGACCTCCACTGTGAGTCCCAGTAATCTGGGCAAGTACAGACAACAGCCTTTAATCAATGGACGAGAGGCTTTGGCATTTAGGGACACAGGGGCAAGTGTCACAATGGTGACACAAGACCTTGTGCTACCTGGGCAAGTTATACTTGGTGAAATGTACCAAGTGACCAATGCTAGCAATGTCAGAACAGACCATACTCTGGCAGTTGTTAACTTCTCCTGGGGAGGGGTAACTGGCCTTAAGAAGGTTGTGGTAAGTGCAAACCTACCAGTCGAATGCTTGCTTGGCAATGACTTAGAGACTTCTGCTTGGGCAGAAGTGGAGCTCAGGACCCATGCAGAAATGCTGGGGATCCCTGCAGATGTGTTTGCTGTGACCAGGTCACAAGCTAAACTGTCTAAAACTGAACAGGCCTTGGATTCTGGAAGAATGGACCAAGTGCCTTCCAAGAGGAGGAGTAGTAGGGTTAAGGCAGTGCCTTCCCCTTGGCTCAGGAGGAAGATCAGTCCCTTGAGGGGGATGATCTCAGCCCTGAAGAAGGAACTGTCCCAGAGGAACTTGAACCTGAACAGGTTGAGTTCTTGGGGACAGGGGGACCTTCTAGGGCAGATCTGAGCCAGGAGCAGCAGAGCTGCCCCTCCCTTGAACCCCTCAGACAGCAAGCTGCTGCTGAGGCTGCTGGGAAAGCTAGTGGTCCCCATACAGTGTATTGGGATGATGGACTCCTGTACTCAGAGAGTAGAGACCCCAAGCCTGGTGCTACCAGGAGGTTGGTAATACCTTTGAAGTTCAGGGGCTTCCTATTGACCCTAGCCCATGATATTCCCTTAGCAGGACACCTGGGCCAGAACAAGACTTGGGACAGAATTGTCCCTCACTTTCACTGGCCCCACATGTCTGAAGACAGTAAGGAGTTTTGTCGCTCCTGTGTAACCTGCCAAGCCAGTGGCAAAGCAGGTGGCACTACAAAGGCCCCCCTGATACCACTACCTGTGGTGGGGGTGCCCTTTGAGAGGGTAGGGATTGACATTGTTGGTCCCATGGATCCCCAAACAGCCTCTGGGCACAGGTTTATCCTGGTGGTAGTGGATCATGCCACCAGGTACCCAGAAGCTATTCCCCTCAGGACCACTACAGCACCTGTGGTGGCAAGGGCCCTCCTGGGAATCTTCTCAAGAGTGGGCTTTCCTAAGGAGGTAGTATCAGACAGGGGTGCAAACTTCATGTCTGGTTACTTAAAAGCAATGTGGAAGGAGTGTGGAGTTACTTATAAGTTCACCACACCCTATCACCCACAATGCAATGGTTTAGTTGAGAGATTCAACAAAACCTTGAAGGGCATGATTAAAGGGCTCCCAGAAAAGCTTAGGCGTAGATGGGACATACTCTTGCCCTGCCTTTTATTCGCATATAGGGAGGTGCCTCAGAAGGGGGTTGGTTACAGCCCTTTTGAACTTCTGTTTGGCCACCCTGTGAGGGGTCCACTGTGCTTGGTGAAGGAAGGATGGGAGTTACCTCTCAAGCCCCCAAAGCAAGATATAGTGGACTATGTACTTGGTCTCCGCTCCAGGATGGCTGAGTACATGAAAAAGGCAACCAAAAACCTTGAGGCTAGCCAGGAACTGCAGAAGGCCTGGCATGACCAAAGGCTGTTCTGACTGTTTACCAGCCAGGACAGAAGGTGTGGGTGTTGGAGCCAGTGGCCCCAGCAGCTCTCCAAGACAAATGGAGTGGACCCCACACTATTGTTGAACAGAAGGGTGAGGTCACTTACTTAGTGGACCTGGGAACACCCAGGAGTCCCCAAAGGGTTCTCCATGTCAACAGACTTAAGCCATATGTGGACAGGGCAGACATGGGCTTGCTCATGGCTACTGATGAAGGGCAGGAGGAAGAGAGTGACCCACTCCCTGACCTGCTCTCACAGAACCCTGACGATGGGTCAGTTGATGGTGTAGCCTTGGCAGGCAGCCTCACTACCCAGCAACAAACTGATTGCAGGCAAGTCCTCAATCAGTTTAGACATATGTTTTCACTGACACCCAGTCAGACCACCTGGTGCACTCATGAAGTGGACACTGGGGACAGTCTGCCTATTAAAAACAAGATTTATAGGCAACCTGACCATGTCAGGGACTGTATCAGGACTGAAGTCCAGAAGATGTTGGAATTGGGAGTGATTGAGCCCTCAGATAGCCCTTGGGCTAGTCCAGTAGTCCTAGTACCTAAACCTCACACCAGTGGTGGGAAAAGAGAGATGAGGTTTTGTGTAGACTACAGAGGCCTCAATGCAGTCACTAGGACTGATGCCCATCCAATACCCAGGGCAGATGAGCTCATAGATACTTTGGCCTCTGCCAAATATCTCAGCACATTTGACCTAACAGCTGGCTACTGGCAGATCAGACTAGCTGATGCTGCAAAGCCCAAAACAGCATTTTCAACCCCTAGTGGGCATTATCAATTTGTGGTGATGCCCTTTGGTCTGAAAAATGCACCTGCCACTTTCCAGAGGTTGGTGAACACAGTTCTCACAGGACTGGAAGCCTATAGTGCAGCTTATCTAGATGATATTGCTGTCTTTAGCTCCACCTGGGAGGATCACCTGGTCCACCTCAGGAATGTTTTACAGGCCCTGCAAAAGGCAGGCCTGACTATCAAGGCCACTAAGTGCCAGATAGGGCAGAGTCAGGTTGTGTACCTGGGCCACCTTGTGGGTGGAGGCCAGGTTCAACCTTTGCAGAGCAAGATCCAGACCATCATGGACTGGACTGCTCCCACTACCCAGACTCAGGTGAGAGCCTTCTTAGGCCTGACTGGGTACTATAGGAGATTTGTCAAGGGGTATGGATCAATAGTGACACCCTTGAATGACTTAACTTCTAAGAAAATGCCCAAAAAGGTTCAGTGGACAGTTAGCTGTCAAAAGGCATTTGATGACCTCAAGCAGGCCATGTGCACTGCTCCAATTCTGCAGAGTCCTGATTACTCCAAGAAGTTCATTGTTCAAACTGATGCATCTGAATTGGGGGTAGGGGCTGTACTGTCACAATTGAATGAAGAAGGTCAGGATCAGCCAGTAGCTTTTATTAGCAGAAGGCTGACCCCTAGAGAGAAACGTTGGTCAGCCATAGAGAGGGAGGCCTTTGCTGTGGTCTGGGCTCTGAAGAAGTTGAGGCCATACTTGTTTGGTACACACTTCCTGGTTCAGACAGACCATAAGCCCCTCTTATGGCTAAAACAAATGAAGGGTGAAAACCCCAAACTGCTTAGGTGGTCCATTTCCCTACAGGGGATGGACTTTACAGTGGAACATAGGCCTGGGAGTAACCATGCGAATGCAGATGGACTCTCTAGGTATTTCCACTTAGAACATGAAGACTTAACTGGGCAAGGTTAGTTTAATGTCCCTACGTTTGGGGGGGTTGTGTAGGAGAGTAGGATCTGCTTCACAGGGGTACCCCCACTTTTTGCTGATACTTCACTGGTTTTCGACATTAGTCTGGCTGGGGCCCTGCTATTCAGAACCCCAGCCTAGCTGTTTCCTCTTTAAAAGGGTCTCCATGTGCCTTAGGCACATCACTGATTGGGATCTGGAGTGCCCTTGTAAGTCCCTAGTATATGGTATACTATGTACCAAGGGCATAGGTACCTCAGAGGCCTGCCAGGGGCTGCAGCATGTATTATGCCACCCCTGGTAGGCCATCCAAACTGGCACCACAGGTCTGCTACTGCAGCCTGGGTAAGGTGGTGCATGCACCCCTTGCTGTGGTATAGGTTACCTATATCACTAAATGCATACACACATATAAACCTATAAGTCACTCCTAAGGCAGGCCTTATCAATCCTAAAGGCAGAGTGCATGGTTCCTATGTGAGAGGGTGCCCCTGCATGAGCAGGGCCCCTCTGCAGCGTTCGGAGACCATCTCTGATGCTGTTTGTAGTGCAGCCTGACCATATACTCTTAAACGCATTATATCCTCGCGGTAAAATGCTAACTATGGAATGGCTGCACCTAAACATGTCGTGTTTGGTGTCAAACATCTTGGAATACTACCCCCCCGCCAATCCTGGCGGCGGGGGTAGCATTCCACCCTTCTAGAGGGAAAGGCATGTTAACTCTGACGAGTCCGGTAACTTCTTTCCAGAGCCTGGCATCACAAAATGGATGCTGCTGCCACAGACACGAGTCTGGCCTCCTGCTGCTGGACGAAACTCCGGCAGGGGAGGCCTGGACAATAGGTTTCCTGTCCCAGGGAGGTGTGACCACCTCCCCAGACAGGACAATGTGTATTGGGGCTGGGCGGGAGCACTTTCGGGTGCTTTGAAGTCCTGCACTGGGGGCACATTTGGTGTCCCTGTGCATACCCCAGTTCAAACCGGATCAGGGGCTTGCAGCCCCTGCTTTGGCGCGAACTGGACAAAGGGAAAGGGGTGTAGCCACCCCTCTGCCCTGACCCACCCATAGGTGGGGCCACAGAGTAGTCCATCCCCTATTTTTAGAATAAAGGTAGGAACCCAGTCCCTAGGACTTTAGATTATACCTGGACGAAACTCTGAAACAGAATCCTGGACCTTCGACGCTCTACTCACGATTAGAGGACTGAAGAATCTCCCTTGGGGTCAAGGAGTGACTCCCCTGCTTGGCAGGCACCAAAGAAGCATCTGTCCGGTTCGCATCACTGAAGCTCCCGTCGGACGCCGAAGTCATCGCATCACCAGAGGTGGATTCTCAGACTTCCCCGAGGCTACCCTGAGTCCCCAGCAAAGCTGAGGCCCGTGGCTATCGTGGGTGACTTGAGACCGTGACCCCTGGACACCGAGCACATTTGCAAGTGCACCATCTTCTGGGTCTCCCAAGAAGTCGTGCTTTGGGCTCCGAGTAGCCCTAGCCTCCAGCACCACCTGCACCGAAGATCACTGGCCCCCACTCCACGAGTGTCCTGTAAGCCAGCTCCACGTGCGGCGTCACGAGGCTCCTTCGCGGTCGCTAGCCCGTTGGCTAGTAGCCCTTAACGAAGGCCAATCTTTTCTTTACTTGGCAGTCTGGTTGCTCCAGGCCTGCCCTCACTTACCCTCGCTGGGTGAGTTCCCCAGACCTTGCTGGTCTGCATCATCGACGATCTACATCTTACTCGAGACTTGCCGTTGCCAAGGCTTGTTGGGTCCAATCTGGTCGCCGACACCTCTGCACTCGACAGACATCGAGCAACAGCCCGAATCCTGCTCCTGGTCGCCGACAACGCCTCCCGGACCTCGTGGCTGAAGAGTCAAGACGACCGTCATCGAATCTGAAGCACTCGACATCGGTGGGCATCTGTCCATCGCCTCCCTGGTCACTGGCTAGTGACCCAGACTCTGTCCCCTCTGCTTTCAGGTTCTTCAGAACTCCGATCCACTCTTGGATCCACCCGGACACTTTTCTCCTGGTCGCCAGCAGCACTTTGCAGCAGATCGCCATAAGAACCGACGACGAAACCCGACCCCGAAAGGCACCTATGCACCCGGCTTCCCTGGGTGAGGTAACACGAGTACTCCGGTGCTCCCGTGGGTAGAGACTCTTCAAAGTCCTAGATCTCAAAGGGTTTTGTCCTAGTCCTCTTCTAAGTGTCCCTTTCCTCTATTTTCCCGATCCCGACTTTCTCCATAGAAGTTAACGGCGTATCGCGGTTGTGTATTTACACTGCACGCGTCTCCCGTGGGTCCCCTGTGTCACTACCTTGGGTGGTTCCTTGTGGTCCAAGCACTTCTAGAGGCTCTAGGCCTAGTGTCTAGTTCAGTCGTGGTTCGCATACCACTTTATTGGTATATGGTTTGGTACGCCCCTAGGGCCCAAACGTGTATTTGTGCTATTACTGTGATTTAAGATCTTATAACCTATGTACTTCGAACTCTAGCCTCATAAAGAGACTAGAGGGGTGTGTTTAGTAATAAATACATATATTTTGAATATATACCTGGTGTGGTGCTCTTTCATTTGGTCACTCAAGAGATTATAGACTGGTAAAACAAGCTGCTTTACATTCCTTCAAGACTTAGCCTGAAGGCTGCTCTCCACAGCTACCACTAGGATAGCTTTCAATAAGGTTGTCTTTAACCTACCTACCATAAGAGTCGATTTGGACTGGTGCAAGGTGCCCACTATAATTAGTGGACAGCATATGCCAGGCCAACTTCTCACATTGGTGTGCAGCGTGTGGGATTCCAGCTTGCTATTGTTTTACCAGATAATCTCAATTGAATTGATCAACTGAAAACCACTAAAGGTACCTAAGGTACATATAATTTAAGCTTAGAATATCAGTAAGTTCTACTGAACTTAGAGTTGTGTGTTAAGGGATAGCACAACCCTTTCTACAACTCAAGAGAGTTTAGTAGGCCACACTAGAGTAGGTAGTGCATACACCACACCACACTAGTAATGTCTTTAAAAGCAGGATCCAAAGATGCCCTGCAGGAAGCCATTGAGCTTCCCCCTCCAAGTATGACACACTCCCATTCTTGGAACTGAGAGCTTTGTGTAACGTGAGGAAATTAAGGACAGGCCAAAGTCCCACCACCCAACACCTCCAGGAGTTGTTGGTGGCTTATGATCTTAGTAAGTCCTCAGAGACTGAAGGGGTAGGAGCAGAGGGTGGGCCAGCAGATGAGGAAGGGGCCAGGGGTACTACTACCCCCAGCCCCCCTCTGAAACTGACCAGGAGGGTGACAATGACCCTGACCTGGAAAACCCAATCCCTTCTGGGGAAGATGAAGATGAGGATCTAGAGAACCACACCTTTGTCCCCCCAGGAAGGATTATGAGTGTGCTCAGAAAGTCTAGGTCTCCTTCTCAGGAGTCTAACCACTCTGGCACCTCAATAGGGAGCTCTGTTTCTTCTCACAGGAGGGAATCCTCTCATGAGAGAAGAAAGAGACTGGTCCAGTATGAGGAAACTCAACTGGAGATCAGGAAGAAGCAATTGGCTTTAGATAGAGAATCCCTAGATCTCCTTAAAGAGAGAAGAAAGTTGGGACTAGAGTCCCATGGTGGCAGCCATGTCCCTAGAGATAGGGAAAGGTCCTATGACCATAGGAACCTGAGCAAGATTGTCCCTCCCTACCAGAGTGGGGATGATATCCACAAATGGATAACTGCTTTAGAGAGGGCCTGTAAAGTACAGAAGGTCCCTCAGGAGCAGTGGGCAGCAATCTTGTGGCTCTCCTTTGCTGACAAAGGTAGAGACAAGCTCCTCACTGTTAGAGAGGAGGATGCTGACAATTACAAGGTCTTGAAGAGTGCTCTTATTGATGGGTTTGGCCTAACCACTGAACAGTACAGGTTGAAGTTCAGAGACACCCAAAAAGCACAGACTCAAGACTGGGTAGACTATGTGGATTGTTCTGCCAAGGCTCTGGAAGGCTGGTTGATGGGCAGTAAGGTGTGTGACTTCTCAGGATTGTATAATCTGATAATGAGGGAGCAGATTCTTAATAACTGTCAAAACCAGCTGTTGCATCAGTACCTGGTTGACTCTGATCTGACCTCTCCCCAAGAATTGGGAAAGAAGGCAGACAAATGGGTCAGAACCAGGGTGAAGCAGAAGGTACAGAACCAAGGTGGGGAAACCAAGAAGCAAGATGCTAAGAACTCTGACAAGGGTGGGGAGAAGGGTAAAGATCAAAAGTCTTCATCAGGCCCCCAAAAATCTTCTTCTGGTGGGGATTCCCAGTCTACCAAGGGTAAAGGCCAAAGAAAACCATGGTGCAAGGTCTGTAAGCAAAAGACCCACTGGACCAGTGATTGCACCAAGTCCAAAGACTCCAGTCCAGCACCCACCAATGCCCCTAAGGCACCTGTTCCCCCTAGTACAGTTGGTGGAGGTGCTCCAGCAAAGGGTTTAGTAGGGTTCACCCTGGGAACTGAGTTGGGCTCTGACTTAGTCAGGGAACTGACTCAGGCTGTGTTAGTCTGTGATGGAGGCATGGATGTGACCTCCACTGTGAGTCCCAGTAATCTGGGCAAGTACAGACAACAGCCTTTAATCAATGGACGAGAGGCTTTGGCATTTAGGGACACAGGGGCAAGTGTCACAATGGTGACACAAGACCTTGTGCTACCTGGGCAAGTTATACTTGGTGAAATGTACCAAGTGACCAATGCTAGCAATGTCAGAACAGACCATACTCTGGCAGTTGTTAACTTCTCCTGGGGAGGGGTAACTGGCCTTAAGAAGGTTGTGGTAAGTGCAAACCTACCAGTCGAATGCTTGCTTGGCAATGACTTAGAGACTTCTGCTTGGGCAGAAGTGGAGCTCAGGACCCATGCAGAAATGCTGGGGATCCCTGCAGATGTGTTTGCTGTGACCAGGTCACAAGCTAAACTGTCTAAAACTGAACAGGCCTTGGATTCTGGAAGAATGGACCAAGTGCCTTCCAAGAGGAGGAGTAGTAGGGTTAAGGCAGTGCCTTCCCCCTTGGCTCAGGAGGAAGATCAGTCCCTTGAGGGGGATGATCTCAGCCCTGAAGAAGGAACTGTCCCAGAGGAACTTGAACCTGAACAGGTTGAGTTCTTGGGGACAGGGGGACCTTCTAGGGCAGATCTGAGCCAGGAGCAGCAGAGCTGCCCCTCCCTTGAACCCCTCAGACAGCAAGCTGCTGCTGAGGCTGCTGGGAAAGCTAGTGGTCCCCATACAGTGTATTGGGATGATGGACTCCTGTACTCAGAGAGTAGAGACCCCAAGCCTGGTGCTACCAGGAGGTTGGTAATACCTTTGAAGTTCAGGGGCTTCCTATTGACCCTAGCCCATGATATTCCCTTAGCAGGACACCTGGGCCAGAACAAGACTTGGGACAGAATTGTCCCTCACTTTCACTGGCCCCACATGTCTGAAGACAGTAAGGAGTTTTGTCGCTCCTGTGTAACCTGCCAAGCCAGTGGCAAAGCAGGTGGC
Organism: Calotriton arnoldi; assembly: GCA_963921515.1. NCBI lineage: Eukaryota > Metazoa > Chordata > Amphibia > Caudata > Salamandridae > Calotriton > Calotriton arnoldi. Next base: position 11,887 of record CAWUFW010031188.1, read on the forward strand.
ACTACAAAGGCCCCCCTGATACCACTACCTGTGGTGGGGGTGCCCTTTGAGAGGGTAGGGATTGACATTGTTGGTCCCATGGATCCCCAAACAGCCTCTGGGCACAGGTTTATCCTGGTGGTAGTGGATCATGCCACCAGGTACCCAGAAGCTATTCCCCTCAGGACCACTACAGCACCTGTGGTGGCAAGGGCCCTCCTGGGAATCTTCTCAAGAGTGGGCTTTCCTAAGGAGGTAGTATCAGACAGGGGTGCAAACTTCATGTCTGGTTACTTAAAAGCAATGTGGAAGGAGTGTGGAGTTACTTATAAGTTCACCACACCCTATCACCCACAATGCAATGGTTTAGTTGAGAGATTCAACAAAACCTTGAAGGGCATGATTAAAGGGCTCCCAGAAAAGCTTAGGCGTAGATGGGACATACTCTTGCCCTGCCTTTTATTCGCATATAGGGAGGTGCCTCAGAAGGGGGTTGGTTACAGCCCTTTTGAACTTCTGTTTGGCCACCCTGTGAGGGGTCCACTGTGCTTGGTGAAGGAAGGATGGGAGTTACCTCTCAAGCCCCCAAAGCAAGATATAGTGGACTATGTACTTGGTCTCCGCTCCAGGATGGCTGAGTACATGAAAAAGGCAACCAAAAACCTTGAGGCTAGCCAGGAACTGCAGAAGGCCTGGCATGACCAAAGGCTGTTCTGACTGTTTACCAGCCAGGACAGAAGGTGTGGGTGTTGGAGCCAGTGGCCCCAGCAGCTCTCCAAGACAAATGGAGTGGACCCCACACTATTGTTGAACAGAAGGGTGAGGTCACTTACTTAGTGGACCTAGGAACACCCAGGAGTCCCCAAAGGGTTCTCCATGTCAACAGACTTAAGCCATATGTGGACAGGGCAGACATGGGCTTGCTCATGGCTACTGATGAAGGGCAGGAGGAAGAGAGTGACCCACTCCCTGACCTGCTCTCACAGAACCCTGACGATGGGTCAGTTGATGGTGTAGCCTTGGCAGGCAGCCTCACTACCCAGCAACAAACTGATTGCAGGCAAGTCCTCAATCAGTTTAGACATATGTTTTCACTGACACCCAGTCAGACCACCTGGTGCACTCATGAAGTGGACACTGGGGACAGTCTGCCTATTAAAAACAAGATTTATAGGCAACCTGACCATGTCAGGGACTGTATCAGGACTGAAGTCCAGAAGATGTTGGAATTGGGAGTGATTGAGCCCTCAGATAGCCCTTGGGCTAGTCCAGTAGTCCTAGTACCTAAACCTCACACCAGTGGTGGGAAAAGAGAGATGAGGTTTTGTGTAGACTACAGAGGCCTCAATGCAGTCACTAGGACTGATGCCCATCCAATACCCAGGGCAGATGAGCTCATAGATACTTTGGCCTCTGCCAAATATCTCAGCACATTTGACCTAACAGCTGGCTACTGGCAGATCAGACTAGCTGATGCTGCAAAGCCCAAAACAGCATTTTCAACCCCTAGTGGGCATTATCAATTTGTGGTGATGCCCTTTGGTCTGAAAAATGCACCTGCCACTTTCCAGAGGTTGGTGAACACAGTTCTCACAGGACTGGAAGCCTATAGTGCAGCTTATCTAGATGATATTGCTGTCTTTAGCTCCACCTGGGAGGATCACCTGGTCCACCTCAGGAATGTTTTACAGGCCCTGCAAAAGGCAGGCCTGACTATCAAGGCCACTAAGTGCCAGATAGGGCAGAGTCAGGTTGTGTACCTGGGCCACCTTGTGGGTGGAGGCCAGGTTCAACCTTTGCAGAGCAAGATCCAGACCATCATGGACTGGACTGCTCCCACTACCCAGACTCAGGTGAGAGCCTTCTTAGGCCTGACTGGGTACTATAGGAGATTTGTCAAGGGGTATGGATCAATAGTGACACCCTTGAATGACTTAACTTCTAAGAAAATGCCCAAAAAGGTTCAGTGGACAGTTAGCTGTCAAAAGGCATTTGATGACCTCAAGCAGGCCATGTGCACTGCTCCAATTCTGCAGAGTCCTGATTACTCCAAGAAGTTCATTGTTCAAACTGATGCATCTGAATTGGGGGTAGGGGCTGTACTGTCACAATTGAATGAAGAAGGTCAGGATCAGCCAGTAGCTTTTATTAGCAGAAGGCTGACCCCTAGAGAGAAACGTTGGTCAGCCATAGAGAGGGAGGCCTTTGCTGTGGTCTGGGCTCTGAAGAAGTTGAGGCCATACTTGTTTGGTACACACTTCCTGGTTCAGACAGACCATAAGCCCCTCTTATGGCTAAAACAAATGAAGGGTGAAAACCCCAAACTGCTTAGGTGGTCCATTTCCCTACAGGGGATGGACTTTACAGTGGAACATAGGCCTGGGAGTAACCATGCGAATGCAGATGGACTCTCTAGGTATTTCCACTTAGAACATGAAGACTTAACTGGGCAAGGTTAGTTTAATGTCCCTACGTTTGGGGGGGTTGTGTAGGAGAGTAGGATCTGCTTCACAGGGGTACCCCACTTTTTGCTGATACTTCACTGGTTTTCGACATTAGTCTGGCTGGGGCCCTGCTATTCAGAACCCCAGCCTAGCTGTTTCCTCTTTAAAAGGGTCTCCATGTGCCTTAGGCACATCACTGATTGGGATCTGGAGTGCCCTTGTAAGTCCCTAGTATATGGTATACTATGTACCAAGGGCATAGGTACCTCAGAGGCCTGCCAGGGGCTGCAGCATGTATTATGCCACCCCTGGTAGGCCATCCAAACTGGCACCACAGGTCTGCTACTGCAGCCTGGGTAAGGTGGTGCATGCACCCCTTGCTGTGGTATAGGTTACCTATATCACTAAATGCATACACACATATAAACCTATAAGTCACTCCTAAGGCAGGCCTTATCAATCCTAAAGGCAGAGTGCATGGTTCCTATGTGAGAGGGTGCCCCTGCATGAGCAGGGCCCCTCTGCAGCGTTCGGAGACCATCTCTGATGCTGTTTGTAGTGCAGCCTGACCATATACTCTTAAACGCATTATATCCTCGCGGTAAAATGCTAACTATGGAATGGCTGCACCTAAACATGTCGTGTTTGGTGTCAAACATCTTGGAATACTACCCCCCCGCCAATCCTGGCGGCGGGGGTAGCATTCCACCCTTCTAGAGGGAAAGGCATGTTAACTCTGACGAGTCCGGTAACTTCTTTCCAGAGCCTGGCATCACAAAATGGATGCTGCTGCCACAGACACGAGTCTGGCCTCCTGCTGCTGGACGAAACTCCGGCAGGGGAGGCCTGGACAATAGGTTTCCTGTCCCAGGGAGGTGTGACCACCTCCCCAGACAGGACAATGTGTATTGGGGCTGGGCGGGAGCACTTTCGGGTGCTTTGAAGTCCTGCACTGGGGGCACATTTGGTGTCCCTGTGCATACCCCAGTTCAAACCGGATCAGGGGCTTGCAGCCCCTGCTTTGGCGCGAACTGGACAAAGGGAAAGGGGTGTAGCCACCCCTCTGCCCTGACCCACCCATAGGTGGGGCCACAGAGTAGTCCATCCCCTATTTTTAGAATAAAGGTAGGAACCCAGTCCCTAGGACTTTAGATTATACCTGGACGAAACTCTGAAACAGAATCCTGGACCTTCGACGCTCTACTCACGATTAGAGGACTGAAGAATCTCCCTTGGGGTCAAGGAGTGACTCCCCTGCTTGGCAGGCACCAAAGAAGCATCTGTCCGGTTCGCATCACTGAAGCTCCCGTCGGACGCCGAAGTCATCGCATCACCAGAGGTGGATTCTCAGACTTCCCCGAGGCTACCCCTGAGTCCCCAGCAAAGCTGAGGCCCGTGGCTATCGTGGGTGACTTGAGACCGTGACCCCTGGACACCGAGCACATTTGCAAGTGCACCATCTTCTGGGTCTCCCAAGAAGTCGTGCTTTGGGCTCCGAGTAGCCCTAGCCTCCAGCACCACCTGCACCGAAGATCACTGGCCCCCACTCCACGAGTGTCCTGTAAGCCAGCTCCACGTGCGGCGTCACGAGGCTCCTTCGCGGTCGCTAGCCCGTTGGCTAGTAGCCCTTAACG
>CAWUFW010031189.1:0-15942 GCA_963921515.1 Calotriton arnoldi
GGTCGATTCCGATTCGGGCCGGAAAAAGCACCGACCGACTCGGATCCGGAAAAATACCGACCGACACGTACCAGTGGCGCCCGACACGCCAAGTACGATGCAAGCCGCGATAAATCCGACCGACACGTCAGGAAACCAAGCCGACCGACCGACCCGCTCGGAAAATAGCAATCCGGCCGGAAAACACGCGAATCCAACCGACCGACACGCACCCGGAACAAATCCGACCGAATCGTACCCGCCAACTCCAACCTGCAAAGTACGATGCAAGGCGCGAAAACACGACCGAGTCGGACGGAGGACAAGCCGTACGACCGACACGCATACAAAACCGAGCCGAAGCAACACAATACACCGCGACCGACGCGTACGCAGCATACAAAACTGCACAAACACAGCGTGAACGAAACGGAAAACACCGTACGAGACCAATGCAGGGTCCGACTCGGTCACAAGAACGTTTCCAACATACACAAACAGCACAAAGGAAAAATCAACCAAAAAAGGCCAAACAAGCAATTACCAAGCCAATAAATACTGGGGGGTGGGGACAGAGAACAAAGACACACCAACAACTCCACCTATATAAAGGACACAAATCACTACCATGAGCCTTTGCAAATGCCATTCCACTGCCAGCACCCAAGAGAAAGCAACCACACACCCACAGCTCATCCCTCACACAAGCCACACACCAGCAGCACACCAACAAATACCTACCTCACATACACCCAGCACAACACACACCCACACACCCTCACCTGCACACCAACACACACATCACCCACTATCACCACCCATCACCATGCCCCCCAAGAAGAATCCCAAGTTCCTAGATAGTGAATTGGAAGTCATGGTAGACGAGATCCTCAGGGTGGAGCCACAGCTGTTTGGCACTCTGGTCCAACAGACCCCCATGTCGCAGAAAACCAAGATGTGGGAGAGGATCATCAACAGGGTGAACGCCCAATCACCATGTCGGCGCACAAAGACCGACATCCAGAACAGGTGGTATGACGTGCGCAGGAGGGTCCGGGAGCTGCTCAAGAAAGACTACCACCTGAGCCAATACACCGGCAGTGGCCCTCCTGCCAAGCCAGTATACCTCAGGCCCTGGGAGGAGAAGGTGCGGGCCATCCTTCCGCCAGTGAGCGTATATGGACTAGAGGACATCCCAGAGCCTGGTGAGTACACAACAAATGTACACAATAAACTGCCACAAAACACACACATCACTGTCAAGGGGAGAGTCAAACCATGCACTCATAGCAATTACACAGCAACTAGAACAGAATCATCCCAAAATGTGTATGTCAGTCAGATAAACACAACACATGCCATCAAAAAGTCACATCCAACTGTGCCAACACATGTACAAACACAACCACAACTACAGCTAGGCAGTGGCACAAATAGAACTAACACACACATCCACACATGTAGCCACCACAACAACACCAACACACAGTGAAGACCACTCAAAGGAAGGAATTCTGTGTATGCTGGCCAAGTCAGTGTAGCCAATAGCATCATGGGAGTCGCACTCACACATATTGCCCCCCCACAACTGTCCCATCAACACCACCCTGAACCATGCTCACATCACAGGGAGTGGAGAAGGACTCACAAGATGGCTGACACTGGCTACTGCTGTGGGGAGCACAAGGCTCTGCTGCCAACTGTGCACCAACAAACAGCAGGACACCACTGACTGACATCCTGAGAGACAACTTACACTCCCTGCAATGCAAGCACGTTCCATGGTGGGATATCTGGCTGGCTGGCTGGGTGGGAAGGGGGACTTGCAGCACTGACCATAGTCACCAGCACCTCCCCTCACACCCCCCCAACACAAACTCCACAGTACCCACCTGGTAGAATGCAATGCCCTCCATCCTAACACAAGATCCCACAAAGCACCACCACCCTGGGTTATGTTGTGTGAAGCACAGGGACACTCTTGGGACTCTTAGCCAAACAACTGCCAGGACAACACTCCCAGCCATCCTGTCAGCACAGCCAGCCCACCCCACAGGGAAGCAGAGTCAAAAGGAAGGAAGCATGGGCATGCTGGGAAGGGGGTGGAGGCAATAGCATGATGGGAGTCGTAGTCACAGACATTGCTCAGCCTCACAACTGGCCCATCAACACCACCCTGAACCATGCTCACATCACAGGGAGTGGAGAAGGACTCACAAGATGGCTGACACTGGCTACTGCTGCGGGGAGCACAAGGCCCTGCTGCCAACTGTGCACCAACAAACAGCAGGACACCTCTGACTGACATCCTGAGAGACAACTTACACTCCCTGCAATGCAAGCACGTTCCATGGTGGGATAACTGACTGGGTGGGTGGGTGGGTGGGAAGGAGGTCTGGCTGTCAACCAAACACAATCAATGCAGACCATGTTCACACCCCAGAGAATACATAGAAATGCCCAAATAATGCAGGACAATGTGCCACACCAATATCAACCCCTGACTGTGACGACTTAGGACAATACAATGTACAGGCCCGCACCCCGAGGCACAGTCACAACTGTCAGGTGTGTCAACCACTGATGCCTGCAGAAACATGACATACATTGTTTGTGTCTCCCAAAAACAGGTGATGATAGGGACACAGCAGCAGACGCTGAGGAGTCCCAGTCCCAGGCTCAAGAGGATGCCGAGCTCACTGGCGTCGTACAGCCTCTGTCCTCCTCGGACGATGAAGAACAACCTGGCACATCCGGTGCAAGTCAACATGCTGCACCAGCAGGACCACCAGCTGCAGCACCAGCAGGTCCACCAGCTGCACCCCCTGCACCCACCCCTCCAACGACTGTCACCACGAATACCATCCCTGCCGACATGGACAGAATAAGGAACAACACCAGCGCAGTGACCCTGGACCAACCTGGGGCCATGGACACCACCACCACCACCAACCCCCAAGGTGGACCAGGGTTATCTGTGCGTGCAACTGCACACACTGCACATGTCAGCAGGGGTGGTGGGAGGGGTGGGAGACAGAGGTCGCTGCTTGCAGACGTTGCTGGTGTGCATGAAGACCCACAACTGGTACGCATAGCTGATGCGTACCAGTCCAGCACCGGAGAGCTCAGCCAGGTAGTGGGGCTCCTCAGAGACATCAAACAGCAGCAGGCTGCCCATCATGCCCGCTTGGACTCCCACATGTCCCATGTGGAGTCACACATGTCACGTGTGGACTCCCACATGTCACGTGTGGACTCCCACATGACCCGCGTGGAGTCCAAGTGGGATGTACTACATGAGATGACGGCGGTGCACAGGGACATTTTACAATGCCTCCGCCAGATGAACAGCAACCAGTCCACACCTCCCTGTGTGCCAACAACATCTGGTACCGAACAAACTGCAACTGCCACAGGGAGGGAGGAGGACTCTGGCGGAGAGTCCCCTGCACCGCAGCAGCCTGCACTTGAGGGCCCCCCCAAGAAGAGGGGTCGTCCGAGGAGGGGAAAGTGAGAGGCTGATGGCCAAGCGCAACTCCCAGGAAGCCTGAACCTGTTCTGGATTTTCGCCTTTGTGCACAGACTGTTCACCCTGTTGATGGCAACACTACTCCCACACATTGCATGGGGAGTACAAGTTGGAACAATGTGTCAGACAACTGTGGCCCCGATACTGGGGATCCTGTCTACCTGGACTTTCTATTCATCTAGGAACTTGGGATTGCAAGATTCATGTACAGCACAATCCATCCTATGCACTATTATCACAGATGTATCACAATAAACACAATAATACACCATACTTGCCTCTGTCGTGATTCCAACGTGGGTACTGTTATGGGGATGATGAACAACAAAATTACACTGTGTATGCGAACTGCAACAGCAAGGACAACACAGGCATGTGAGTACAGGCAACGTGACACATATGAGGGAGACACACCACCAGGGCTACACAACACATACACACCTAGGCCATCTGACTCATTGCCTACACTGATGTTGCCAGGGAAGACGGTGCAATGCACAGACACCACACCCATTCCCAGTTGTAGTCAAGTAGCCCACAGGTGCAGTAAGCAAATGGCAGTCAAATGTGTGACCACAGACAACGCACATCACTAAGTGAAGCACAGGTTTATTACACAGTAGCAACATGCCGTAACCACTACAGATGCAAGGTAACCCCACCTGGTAGCGGGCACACAGTCAACAACTGTAGACAGAAGGAAGTCCATGGGTGTGGCGCACATCACCTGTAGGGACACAACAGCTACCAGCCTGGATGTGCAATCACGTTGTCGGTGGACACAGTTGACCAAACGAATCTGAAAGTACCCTGTGAAGGACAGAAATGACACACAGTCAAAAGCAATGGAGTACAGGACAGAACAGCAAAACTCATGCACAATACATGTTACAAGATACCCACCCAGAACCAAGTTAGCATGTCAACACTGTTGGGGAGTACAGCCCACCTGTCACCACACATCGCAACACACATCCAGTCAAGTAGCCCATGGACACACTCCAACAGCACCAGAGCACCACCCACACATCATGCCAACTCACATCATTGACATGACACCTCAGGATACTCACATTCAGCTAAAGAAGTTGGTGATGAGCTGTGTGCGGACATCACCATCACCATCATCATCATCATCGTCACTGGCATCGTGTTCCAGGCCAGGATCCTCCACAGGTGGCGGATGTTGGTCATCGTCATCCTGGATGAGAGGCAACTCCTTCCGCACTGCCAGGTTGTGGAGCATGCAGCAGACGATGATAATCTTGCACACTTTCGCAGGGGCATATGGGAGGGACCCTCCGGTCTTGTCCAGGCAGCGGAAGCGGCTCTTCAGGAGACCAAAGGTCCGCTCAATCACTCTCCTGGTCCGACCATGTGCCTCATTGTAGCGCATCTGGGCAGGTGTCACAGGGTTCCTGAGGGGTGTCAGCAACCACGGCATGTTGGGGTATCCCGAGTCACCTACGGACAGACAAGTGCACATCAGCTGACTTGGAAAAGTGGGCGGAATACTACAGATCAGATCACACACAATGGCACAAAGTCAGTACACACCGACAAGCCAGGCACGCTGGTTCTGCATCTGTGCCATCAACCTGGGGATGCGACTACTCCTCATCACAAAGGCATCGTGTGCTGAACCAGGGAAACGGGCACACACGTGTGTGATGGTCATGTCTGCAAGACACACCACCAGTGCATTGACCGAGTGGTAGTGCTTGCGGTTCCTGTAGGCCTGCTCCTGGGCCTGTGGTGGTACCAAAGCCACATGTGTCCCATCAATGGAGCCAATGACATGCGGCATCCTCCCCAGGGCATAAAAGTCACTCTTCACGTCAGTGAGTCGTCGCAGTCTAGGGAAATAGATGTACCGGTTCAGGAAGAGCAACATTGCCGCCAAGAAATCGCGGAGCACACGGCTGAACATGGTCTGTGACATCCCACCAGCAGACGCCACAGTATGTTGGAAGGTACCGGTGGCAAAGAAGTGTAGGGCTGCCATCACCTTCACCTTGGGGGTCAGCGCTGTAGGATACGGCCGGCCAGGCTGCAAATGTGGGGACAACTGCACTGCAAAATCCTCAATCAGCTGCCTGGTGAAGCGGTACCGTCGGATGCTGTCCCGTTCCACCATCGTTGCCAGGTCTGGGAATGGCCGATGGACAGCAGGAGCCCTGCAGTGCAGAGGAGAAGTAAGCAAGATCGTCAGTCACCCCACATATGCGGCATTGAACACACTCAAGATCCCAACATACATCATCATGAGGCACAACTACATGAAGTGTGCAGTACCGGAACGACATGTATGGTACATACATGGCCAACATCTGTCAACACGGTCCTACAGGTGGCATCAATTTGTCCCAGGTTGGCCCATTGGATATCATGATGCTGTGTCACAGTCACCCCCAGTGACATGTGAGGACAGATGTGCCCCAGGCACCACAGCTCAACGACAGGCACATTCCCAGGGACCCTGTAATGCCACATGGACACTGGCATCACCTGGAGTATCATGTGTACACCACAACAAAACAAACATGACCCCCACAGGTAGTGGCCACACTTGCCATGGCAGGAGAGCCATGGACGTCTGTGACACACACGCACAACATCAGAGTCCATGCACACACAACGTGGATGTGGAGACTGTCTCCCATTGTGCACATGAAATCAGAGACATTGTAAACACTACATGCACAAAGACTGTGGAGGGCCATCACTATTGTGCCACTGGGACACCCTGGCTCAAACATACCGTCCCACATGGGACTCACGGGGTATGTGACATGACATACACAAACACCACTGTGAAATGTGACCATGGCACATGCACAGATATGAACAGTTGCACATCACAGTGGTCACGTACACGTAACACCCAGGATCCTGTCCCCATTAACACGTGCACAGCCTGGGGGTGGCTGCCCACAGGTGACACCCACAGGACAACATGTACACCAACATACACACAATAGGAAATGCAGCCTTACATGCCTTATGATAAGGTTTGGACAGGCTGTCGTGATGTAGGTGTGCCCCTCACTCCCTGGGAGCTATCTGTGGCTGGCATATGTCCATCTGAGACAGGCATGCTGACATATGCCAGTCACATGTACAGTGATGCGTTGAACAGCAATGGACCGATCGGTGCCTCCGGCCGGCCCATTGCTTTCAATGTGTGCGGGTACGCGTTGTACCCCTGTGCGCGTTGTACTGCAATGGACCGATCGGTGCCTCCGGCCGGCCCATTGCTTTCAATGTGTGCGGGTACGCGTTGTACCCCTGTGCGCGTTGTACTGCAATGGACCGATCGGTGCCTCCGGCCGGCCCATTGCATTCAATGTGTGCGGGTACGCGTTGTACCCCTGTGCGCGTTGTACTGCAATGGACCGATCGGTGCCTCCGGCCGGCCCATTGCATTCAATGTGTGCGGGTACGCGTTGTACCCTGTGCGCGTTGTACTGCAATGGACCGATCGGTGCCTCCGGCCGGCCCATTGCATTCAATGTGTCGCGAGTGCAGCGTTGTACCCCTGTGCGCGTTGTACTGCAATGGACCGATCGGTGCCTCCGGCCGGCCCATTGCATTCAATGTGTGCGGGTGCGCGTTGTACCCCTGTGCGCGTTGTACTGCAATGGACCGATCGGTGCCTCCGGCCGGCCCATTGCATTCAATGTGTCGCGGGTACGCGTTGTACCCCTGTGCGCGTTGTACTGCAATGGACCGATCGGTGCCTCCGGCCGGCCCATTGCATTCAATGTGTGCGGGTACGCGTTGTACCCCTGTGCGCGTTGTACTGCAATGGACCGATCGGTGCCTCCGGCCGGCCCATTGCTTTCAATGTGTGCGGGTACGCGTTGTACCCCTGTGCGCGTTGTACCTCAATGGACCGATCGGTGCGCACCCATTGACAATGGGCTTGCCTGGCAACGGACGCGTTTTCGAATATTCGAACGAGTCGGTTGCTGGAAAATCAGTTGGTCACCCACAACAATGTTGCAAAATCATGTATGTCATGAAGTTGAAATTTTGAAGGATGCTGTGGGCGTGTTTTGGTGCTGCTATTCCATGGATTGGCCAGATTCAGAAGATGCAAACGACTTGGACCTATCACTTTGGACACAAGGGACAGTATCTGCCTCTCCAGCACATATATATTGCTGCATGTTCCCCTGAGAGCCCACTTGCCTGCACTACATGCTCCAGGACGACATCTGCCACTGCACTGCTGCTGTCTCTGCCCCTCTGGACCCTGCAATGGCACGTACTGTGGAGAGAGCCCCAGCCTTCAGCCTTGAAGAGAACCAGGCCCTGCTGGACAGCCTACTTCCACAGTACAGCAAGCTGTATGGGACACCAGGGGAGCAGGTGAGTGTTCTGTGCACTGCCTTTCTGAATGTGCATTTTGTCTGACTAGCAAGGCTGAGAGTCAGCACACCACTGGCTAGCAGGCTCACTGAGTAGTTGTCACCCCCCATAGTGTGTAGTGACTTGCACTGGACAGGTATGGTGCAGTGACAGTGCTTCTGAACAGGGTTTTACTCCCCATGCTATGATACCATGTAGTGACTTCTGGAAAACTGTCCATGGGCAGCCGTGCACTGCCTGGGTACACCATGTGCCCCTGTGATTGCGACATGTATATGCAACTGTGTCATGCACGGATATGTTGCATGTGTAGTAATGGCCTTATCACTTTGTCATCCTGACAGGCTTCTGCCCATCGGAAGCATGAGATATGGAAGGACATCGTCCGGGCTGTCCGGTCCGTGGGGGTCTACAAGCGCCGGATCCGCAACTGCCAAAAGAGGTGGCAGGACCTTCGGGGCTGGACCCGGAGGATTGCACGGGTCCAGCTGAAGCTGTCGCCTCCTCGCAGGAGGGGCGGAACACGGACCCTGACCCCCACATGCTCAGGATCCTGGCGGTGGTCTTTCCAGACCTGGATGGGCAGCTGAAGGCCAGAGAGCAGCAAGGAGGGGGTGAGTCAAAGACTGCACTGTGTACTCTGTCTAACATGTTATGTGCCCTCCTCGGGCCAGGTTGAACTGCCACAGTACAGCAGTCATGTTGTCCAGGAGCCATGTCCCTCTATTGTGCACTGCCCACTCCTCATCTGATACCCAGGTGTGGCCCTTACATGCAGGGAATTCTGTCACTTAGGACTGTGTCCTTGCAGTTTGCTTGACTCAAGGTGGGAGACAGCATCTGTTTCCCTGACTCTGTGGTGGGCATCATGGGTGGGTCCATTGCTTACACAATGCCTGTATTCTGACATGTAGGGTAGTGTCACAGGTCTCCCATATGTCCAATAGGTATGACCTGGACAGATGAGGGTTAAGAGGATGTGTTGTGGGGGGATGTACATGTGCACTTGTGCAGCTCCAGGACTTGCATTCCCCATGACCTACTATTGTGACACAGTGCAGAGTGTTGTTGTCTGGCTGCAAAGTCATACATCACTGAGACAGTGATGTATGACTTTGCAGTCATGCCTCCGCCATGGCATGTGTCTACTGATTGGTGATCCTGCAGGGGAGTGACATGTGCTACATGCACACCATAGTGGCGCTGGCTATCAGGACATGGGTGCATCATGGTGTCTGTCGCTGGAATGCATCACATGCATTTCCTATTTGACTCTGGGCATCCCTTACATCCGTAAACCTGTACTGACTCAGTGGCAAGAGCTGTGATGTGTCCACACCGTGTCCTCTGCACTGTCCAACTACTGTGTACTTGGTGCATGTGTCAACACTGGGGTGTTGCAATCCAACAGACACCAGACAGATGGGTGCAAGGCCATGTGGGATGTGAGTGCCATGCTTGGCATCAGACTGACAATTGACTTCTCCTGTTCAATTAGGGCACTTTTAGCAATGTACAACTAATGATGCCAGGGCTTGCTCTGTAATGTGCTGTGCTCACAGTGGTGTGTGCGTTTGGTGCAGGTGACTGATGTCTGTCTGTTTCCCCATTGTTTGCAGATACATCCACGGCCACGGAAGGGGACAGCTCCACGGACCAGGAGGAGCCGGAGAGCCAGACTGGGTCAGCAGCCGAGGAGTGGTCGGAGGGACCCAGTGGCACGGAGGGCGAGGGAGCCACACCGAGGAGTCCTCAGCAGCATCCACCTCAGCTGAGGACCAGAGCAACTCGGAGGATGACTCCCTTGTGGAGGCGGGTGTCAGCAGCCACCACACCCCAGCTAGTGTTGCTGTCCCCGCCACCACCAGCACCACCACCGCCCTCCCATCGGCTCCCATTCCCCAGGTCCGTGGAGGCTCCCATGTCCGGGAGCGTGTCTCCTTTGGGCCAGGCACCGCACCCCCTGCCCCTGTGTCCCCTGCTGCCCTGAGTGAGGAGTCTGTGTACCTCCTTCGCCAGCTCCATGTAGGGCAGACAGCCATGCTGAGTGTCCTCCATGCGCACACCGCGCTGTTGACTCAGCTGGTGTCGTTCATGGAGGGCATCTCATCGGGCATGTCTGACCTACAGAGGGGCAATAGGTCCATGGACTCCTCCCTGACGGCAGCAGTGTCCCTCCTCAAACGGTCCCTCACCCCTCCTGCCTCTGCTCCATCCACACTCCCCAGCACCTTACCCATCCCAGGCACACACACACTGGCACAGGCACACACCAGCACACACACATCCAGCACACTGACACACACGCCAATGACAAAACGCACACGCACGCACATTCAGGGGACTGAAGCCAGACTCACAGGGGATGGGGCCCTGGAACACACACACGCATCCACATGCACTGCGCAGTCCTCAGTTCCCTCTCCCTCCAAAGCACCCTCCCTTGCCTCACCTGCAACCCCAAAGTCACAGCAGCTCTTCCTCTGTGACCTCGGCCTCTTCCCCACCGATGAAGCTGCTCCAGCATCCCGGGGGAAGAGGAAGCCCACCCACACGGAGCAGAGTGCCCCTCGCCCCCGGACACCCTCCCCCAGGCGCAGACGGACTGAGGCCCCCACCCGCAAGTCCCCCGGAGTGCTAAGAGCAAGACCCCGCCACCACCCTGCAGCTCAGGCACAAGGTCTCCGTCCTCCATCCCTCAGGCCCCCACTGCACAGGTGCCCCCACCACACCCTGCCCCAGGTTCCCCCACCCACAGATATACCATCCCCAAGATGCTCCGGCCTTCTCCCCCTGCCACTTGCTCTCCCAGCACCACACCCCCGCTGCGCTTGTCTGTGCCACTGATGTGGTGAGGGTGTCCCCCCTCTGTCCAACCCACCTTGCCTGTTCCCCATTCTCCTCCCCTGGAGGTAGGCACTGCAGTGGAGTCCACTACCGCCCTGTCTGACTTGGGCACTGCAGTGGCGGACCTGTCCACCCCATCTGCAGGGTCCACTGCAGTTGTGCCGGCACCCACGACATCTGTGTCATGCCCCCAGTTGTGCCGGCACACACCATGTCAGACACCTCCACTGCAGTTGTCAGTGGCTCTCCTGCACCCACCACCCCTTCCCTGACTCCCCCTGGTGAGCCCTGATCCTGTCCCTGCGGTGCCTGGCCTGCCCCCCGGTTGCCCCTCCTAGTGGATTGTCCCTGGTATTGTGCAGGCATGCGTAGGGTGACATCTGCCAGTGTCACCCTGTTTGAACTTTGACAATGGACTGGCCATTGGCCTTTGCTCTTTTTCAGGACTTCGTTTGGCCTCAACACATATGCTGAATAAAGCAACTTTCTTTTCTCTAGTGCTCATGCTTCAGATGTACATGTTGTTGGTGCAGCTAACCATGCCCTTGCTGCAGTGATGGTGATATCTGGTCTCATGATTATGAAGTGTTACTGTGCAGGAACCCATGTGGTCCAGGGGGAATGTGTCCTATCATGTGGTGTATCCATGTCATCAATAGCAGCATCTGAGGGTGTCATGTGTTCAGTATTTGGCAATGGGTTTCCTACTTACATTGGCAATTTCATATCTGTGGCTTCCACCCCTGCACATCTGTTGTGCCTGCCATCGTTGCATTTGTCTACTTCCCTGACCGTGTTGCCATCTCCAGTGGACATGCAGGTTTGGGCATCAATGGGGAGGGACTCATCCGTGTAGTCAGTGCAACATTGCTATACAAGTGTGTTGGATCTGTGCTGATGATTCCGTTGGCACATCCATGACCAGGCTGATGTGATGGGAGCCCTCATTTGGTGCTAATTGTTGATTGTGTGACCAAGTGCTCAGCTGACATGATGGGGCCCTACTGAGGCAACATATGGCACAGCTTTCCTCACACAGGAGTGGAGTCCCCTCATGGCAGTGTGTACACGTGTGACATTGCCTGCACCCAAGGTGTGTGTTGTATGTGCATGTCTGTGTGTTCACTTCCATTCATCTGCGCATGCTGTGATCCCTAGTGTTGTACCTGTTTGTGATGCTTGCTGACTTGAGCTATGTTCCCCCAAAGTCTTCTCCCTGTGTTCTCTGTGATGTGGGTGCATGGCACATTACTGGTCATCAGGGTGTCACCCATAGGTGTGTTTGCTGTCAGGGCTGAGTTTGTGTGCAGACGCAGATGGGTCACAGTCAGGTTTCCCCTTGGCACTTGTTGTTTGCCCCTGTCATGTGATTTCCAGTTTGTGTTATCTTTCAGTGATTGTGACATGTTGTGTGTGTGACTGCTGCCACTCCTCAGGGTCAGAGCTGCAATGTTGGAAGTTGTCTATGTGTGTTCTTTGTGGGTGACCTTGGCTTCTTCATTGGTGTGTGACTGTGGCTGGGATCCCATTGGTCGGTGTGGTATTGCCGTCATGTCCATGTACAGCGTAGTGTGCAGTGTGTCAGACATTCAGGAGTCTTGTTGAGTGTCCATGTGTGATGTGTTTCTACACCTTGGTTCCCACCCACCACCCTGGAATAGTCATGGGTGCATGTGCAATGTCACCAGTGCATGTGTACTTCACTGCTGCACATTGTTGGAGGTCGAGGGTGTGGTGTTGAGTGTGTGCAGATGAGAGTTGTTGCCCGGCTAGGCCCCTGCCTCCATGTTGGCCTTGGCTTACTGGCCATGCTGATTGATTTGTGCTTGTGTAGGTGTGATGGTAGTTTGTTGCTCAGGACACCTGACTGTGGTTCATAGTGTGAACGACATTTAGCTTTGTCATCACAGTGGTATTTTTATTCAGCCCAGGGTCACCACATTGTGGGGGCCCTGGGGGTGGTGCTGTGGTGTGTCTGTGACTTGCTGTGTCAGTTGTTGTTCCTACGTGCCTGTGTGACATGTGTGTTTTGTGCTCCCTCTCACCTGACAATGCCTGCTTGCCCACATAGGGGATTTGGATCCATGAGTTACCTTAGTGTGGCAGTGTATGCACATCTGTATGATTGGTATTCAGCTCTCCTCATGTGTTGTGTGGTTGCCTGGGGACACTGGCACCCCCACCCCTCACCTGCTGTGTATGATGACAGTGTTGGTCTGCCTGTTTGTGTTTGTGCATCTGCACCACTGCATTGGCATATCTTGGGTGTGCCATTGGCTGTATGTTGTTTGGTGTGTTTCCCCTGCTGTCCCTGGGACTCCTAGGTCATCGGTCAGCACAGTGATCATGGTTTGTGTGTCCCATTGCTGCCATGGTATGGTATCTGTTCACCTCACATCTGCTGTCTCCACAGGGTATCTGCATTTGTGTGCCCATTGGTGCAAATATGTGGTTCTGCATTCTGATGGTCACTTCTGTCATTGTGTCATTGATGACTGTTGACGGTCTCAGCCCCCATGGGTGTTGTTTGTCTGCACATGGCCAAAGGAATGTTTCATTTGCACTGCAGTATTTGGCTCCCCCAATTTATGTTGCAATGGGACACATACACTACTTTGCCACAGATGAGTTTTTGGTTCTGTGAGCAGGAATGATCCATGCAGTTTGGCAGTTGCAGCTCTTTCTTTGTCAACAATTACCTTTTGGTCACTGTGATGATGAGGGTGTAGACCCCATTGCCACAATGGTCAAAATGTGCTTCAGCTATGGACCCCACACTTGCCTTTTGGTCACTGTGATGATGGGGGTTTAGACCCCATTGCCACAATGGTCAAAATGTGCTTCAGCTATGGACCCCACACTTACCTTTTGGTCACTGTGATGATGGGGGTTTAGGCCCCATTGCCACAATGGTCATGGGCTGCTTGCATTGTGGGTGCCACACACATATATGTGTGGCACATGTGCTAGGGGGTCACATTGTATGTTGAAAGTCATGTTCGGTGTTGTAGGCATTTGACACAGCCTACACACGCTTGTCATGGTGGTGGGGGATGTCTTAATCTTGCATTCCCTAGGTTGTGGTGTGCTTGTTGTGTCATGCATTGTCCATCCTATGAGTGGGGGTGGTAGTAGTGGTAGGCATCCAGCCCCCTGGGTGAGGGTGGTAGTAGTGGTAGGCATCCTGCCCCCTGGGTGAGGGTGGTAGTAGTGGTGGGCATCCTGCCCCCCGTGGGTGAGGGTGGTAGTAGTGGTGGGCATCCTGCCCCCTGGCTAAGGGTGGTAGTAGTGGTGGGCATCCTGCCCCCTGGCTAAGGGTGGTAGTAGTGGTAGGCATCCTGCCCCCCGTGGGTGAGGGTGGTAGTAGTGGTGGGCATCCTGCCCCCTGGCTAAGGGTGGTAGTAGTGGTAGGCATCCTGCCCCCTGGGCTGAGGGTGGTAGTAGTGGTAGGCATCCTGCCACCCTGGCTAAGGGTGGTAGTAGTGGTAGGCATCCTGCCCCCCTGGGTGAGGGTGGTAGTAGTGGTAGGCATCCTGCCCCCTGGCTAAGGGTGGTAGTAGTGGTAGGCATCCTGCCCCCCTGGGTGAGGGTGGTAGTAGTGGTGGGCATCCTGCCCCCTGGCTGAGGGTGGTAGTAGTGGTAGGCATCCAGCCCCCCTGGCTGAGGGTGGTAGTAGTGGTAGGCATCCTGCCCCCCTGGCTAAGGGTGGTAGTAGTGGTAGGCATCCTGCCCCCTGGCTAAGGGTGGTAGTAGTGGTAGGCATCCTGCCCCCCTGGCTAAGGGTGGTAGTAGTGGTAGGCATCCTGCCCCCTGGCTAAGGGTGGTAGTAGTGGTAGGCATCCTGCCACCCTGGCTAAGGGTGGTAGTAGTGGTAGGCATCCTGCCCCCCTGGCTGAGGGTGGTAGTAGTGGTAGGCATCCTGCCCCCTGGGTGAGGGTGGTAGTAGTGGTAGGCATCCTGCCCCCTGGCTAAGGGTGGTAGTAGTGGTAGGCATCCTGCCCCCCTGGCTAAGGGTGGTAGTAGTGGTAGGCATCCTGCCCCCTGGCTAAGGGTGGTAGTAGTGGTAGGCATCCTGCCCCCTGGCTAAGGGTGGTAGTAGTGGTAGGCATCCTGCCACCCTGGCTAAGGGTGGTAGTAGTGGTAGGCATCCTGCCACCCCTGGGTGAGGGTGGTAGTAGTGGTAGGCATCCAGCCCCCTGGGTGAGGGTGGTAGTAGTGGTGGGCATCCTGCCCCCTGGCTGAGGGTGGTAGTAGTGGTAGGCATCCAGCCCCCTGGCTAAGGGTGGTAGTAGTGGTAGGCATCCTGCCCCCTGGGCTGAGGGTGGTAGTAGTGGTAGGCATCCTGCCCCCTGGCTAAGGGTGGTAGTAGTGGTAGGCATCCTGCCCCCTGGCTAAGGGTGGTAGTAGTGGTAGGCATCCTGCCCCCGTGGCTGAGGGTGGTAGTAGTGGTGGGCATCCTGCCACCCTGGCTAAGGGTGGTAGTAGTGGTAGGCATCCAGCCCCCTGGGTTGAGGGTGGTAGTAGTGGTAGGCATCCTGCCCCCTGGCTAAGGGTGGTAGTAGTGGTAGGCATCCTGCCCCCTGGCTAAGGGTGGTAGTAGTGGTAGGCATCCTGCCACCCTGGCTAAGGGTGGTAGTAGTGGTAGGCATCCTGCCACCCTGGCTAAGGGTGGTAGTAGTGGTAGGCATCCTGCCCCCTGGCTAAGGGTGGTAGTAGTGGTAGGCATCCTGCCACCCTGGCTAAGGGTGGTAGTAGTGGTAGGCATCCTGCCCCCCTGGGTGAGGGTGGTAGTAGTGGTAGGCATCCTGCCCCCCTGGCTAAGGGTGGTAGTAGTGGTAGGCATCCTGCCCCCCTGGGTGAGGGTGGTAGTAGTGGTAGGCATCCTGCCCCCTGGCTAAGGGTGGTAGTAGTGGTAGGCATCCAGCCCCCTGGCTAAGGGTGGTAGTAGTGGTAGGCATCCTGCCCCCCTGGCTGAGGGTGGTAGTAGTGGTAGGCATCCTGCCACCCTGGCTAAGGGTGGTAGTAGTGGTAGGCATCCAGCCCCCCTGGGTGAGGGTGGTAGTAGTGGTGGGCATCCTGCCCCCTGGCTAAGGGTGGTAGTAGTGGTAGGCATCCAGCCCCCTGGCTAGGGGTGGTAGTAGTGGTAGGCATCCTGCCCCCTGGCTAAGGGTGGTAGTAGTGGTAGGCATCCTGCCACCCTGGCTAAGGGTGGT
>CAWUFW010031190.1:0-15942 GCA_963921515.1 Calotriton arnoldi
ACCACCACTACCACCAGTCGTGGTGAAAATAAAGCAACTCTGAAACCAATCTCTGGAGTGCGGCATCCTTTGTGTTTCTGAATATATATATATATATATATATTACTGCTCCATGGTTGTCCACCTGTAAGTAGCACTCGAGCAACAGCTTGATTCATGTATAGGTAAGGACGGGGGACCGCCTGTAGGAGCCGCTCCATAGTGATATTGCCTGACGCGTTTCGAATCACCATATGATTCTCTTCAGAGGCTTTAATGGAACGGTGTGCGCAACCGCTAACCCACCTCCGACACCCCCCAATGGGAGGTTCAAATGAAACTGTGCCTTCTGGGAAGTGTAGTGCGGGTAGCACATAATCAAGTCCTGTATGGACCCCACAGGCGGGCCCGTCCACGATCCTGTATACAGCTGCTGTTCCACTTTCGTGGCCCCCAATCTTACGGGGTGGTGCACACTCCGCGGCTGGACTGCCGCGTTAAATTACTGCTCCATGGTTGTCCACCTGTAAGTAGCACTCGAGCAACAGCTTGATTCATGTATAGGTAAGGACGGGGGACCGCCCGTAGGAGCCGCTCCATAGTGATATTGCCTGACGCGTTTGAGCACATTCGAGCCGTAAAAAATAAAGATACTTCCTACGCCACAGCTAAACACATGATGGTGTGTCAAAACAGTGACTGGAGAGCCATGAGCTTCTTTGGAATCCACGCCATAGAAAACCACGAAAGAGGGGGTGATAGAATCAGGAAACTACGCCAAACAGAGTCAAGATATATAATCAGGCTAAGAACCAAGACCCCTTATGGGATCAATAATGATGAGGAACTTTTTGTACACCTGGATTGAGACCATTTAAGTGGAAAGGAATGGACATTAAAAACAAGACACTTAGTTTAAAATAGAAAAAGACTCATTTAATGTACTAAACGTTTAATTAAGGTAACTCTGAATGTAATGAAATGCTTGCAATGATTGATTACTGTAATGTAAAGTAATGAATTGTCACCTGAAAACTGGAAAACTTTGTAAATAGTGTAAATATTCATGTATAATATAAACTAGCACTACGTTTCCCACAATGCTGCATTAAAGGCAATAGGTGATTGGTATAAATAGTGACACAAAAGAGGGACTCACTGACCGTGACAAAGGCCTCGTTGGGCTGAAACGCGTTGGTTGGAGCCAGTTAAGCTAACAATAAAAGCTTTAAAACTGGAAATTGGAGTGCGTTGCATCTTTGGAGAATAATTTAATATTGGGCTTGGATTCAGCCCCATCGCGATTGCACCCGTCACTTGAGCGCGCCGCTAGGAGAATCCGATTGTGTGGAAAAATACGAAGAAAGTGGCAGCACCCGTGAGCCTTGCAGCAACCACGAAGGATTGGAATAATCGCCCCCGAGTGTGAGCGCCAGAATCTGGGGTCGGAGGACGCCAGAAGAACGGGAGTCTCCTCGGAGGTGAGTGAAACCACATGTGAAAGTGAATGAAAATGCAAGCCACGAGACGGCTTTAAAACTGACAGAATATCTGCATCGTTCTGGGAAACGGTCCCAAAAACGAGTTACCTGACAGTTCAAGCCATTTGATAATAAGCTCCAAAAATAACAGACAGCTAATTATAAAAATAACTGGCGCAAGTGAGATAAATAGTTGGAAGGTTAAAGGTGACATTCTAACACAGAAATGGAAGTGCGGAAAGCTAAACGCGCATTGAAAGCTGTATCCATGTTTCAGTCGGAAGAGTTAACAGCAACAAATGTAACAGGAGAAAAGAATTCAAAAGGCAATCAGGGGCAGTCGGCAAAACAACTGATGTTCCAAATTGAAAGACTCTATAAATAAGAAATAAATAAAAGCTGGGAAATGATAGCTTTGGAGAAGTACATAGAGGTAAAGAGAGTCCCAAGGGGGCTGCGTATATTCACCATGCCTACACATCCAGATACAAAAATGGCGCTACTTGAAGAATGGGGACAAAACAACATGGAATGTTCAATGAATATGATGAGGATTCTCATCAAACACGCCAAAATAGACCTGGATGAAATAATAAAGGACATAGATGATTTGGAAAAACAAATTATGGCCATAACAAATAAAGAAGATGTAACTAAATTGCGCAAAGATATGGAAACACGTTTAGAAAAATATGAAACTGAAATTGAGGAACGCAAACAAAGAAAATTCAAAAGGGATGAGGCGGATTATACTCATGGAAGAATACTAACTTTTGCCAAAAGATTTGATGCCATAAAAAGAAATTACCAACCAAACAAATATAGGAGCACTGGGGAAGCACTAAGCGAATCGGACATAAGTGAGACAGAACAAACCACGGTAGACACAACTATTGCAAAGCCGACTTTTTAGACGAGCTGAGAATAATGCATATGGATCAATCAATACAAAGAGGGAGGGGAAGGGGAGAGGTACACCCCGAGGACGTGGCAGAGGAAGAGGGGAAATGGAAACCTCAAGAAATCAAGAAAAACAAGGCGAGGAAAACGGAAGAAGAAAATACCCCTGCGCAGTTTGAAGAAGTAATAGAGGAAAATCTGATTGTAAATTTATCTAAATATGAGTTATCACAGGAAGAAACAACGTTATTAAACAAAGGATTATCTTTCTGTCCGGAAAACCACTTCGACTACACCCAAACGAAAATAGACCTATACAAATATGTAAGGAAATTGAAACTTGCAAAAGTACATGCTTCAAAAAAGCTTGGAAATATGACTACACAACCAACAGAGAGTATAGGAAATGAGACCATTGCATTAACAATAGACCAAATACCGGATTTACAAAATATGCTGGAACTTATGTTCAATCTAGACGAAGGAGAAGTCACAGAACAAGAAATTGTCCAGGACTTACAAATAGAAACAACCAAACATCCCCCGACTGGTCTAAAGAGGAAATCTAGGTTCTGTCCAACAATGTCACCTGGAAATAAATTCGACCTCTTTTCGGAAGGAATCATAGAGGAATTGGATAAAATGGAAAAATTCACACATCTGAATCGAAAAGAAAATCTGACCTGTAAAGAGAGGAAAGCTCTAAAAAATCTAATGGAGAACAAAACACTGATAATCAAGCCCGCGGATAAAGGTGGAAATATTGTTATACAGGACATAGAAGCATACAAAAATGAGGCATACAGGCAATTAAATGACACTTCTAAATATACTAAACTCCAAAGAAACCCCATCAATGACATGACAATGCAGTTGAATGTGAAATTAAAAGCCTGGAACCAAGCAAACCTATTGAACTTGGAAGAATTGCAATTTTTGACTAATGATTTGCCAACAATACCAACAATTTATTTTCTACCGAAAATCCATAAGTCACTAAAACAACCACCAGGGAGACCAATCGTATCATCTTGCAACTCCCTTTATGAGAAAATATCGGAATATGTTGACCATTTTCTAGCCCCCATCGCACAAAGCTTAAATTCCTACATACGCGATACGGGGGACTTCCTGAGAATCCTTACTGGAATAAGCTGGAGCCCGGAGTACATCATGGCAACAATAGATGTGGTCTCGCTCTATACGTCAATTGAGCATAACATAGGATTGAAGGCATGTGCATATTTTTTACAACAGCAAAATATATCTGAATTGGAGCACACGAAAATGTTATTGACAATGATAGAACTGTGCTTGACAAATAACGTTTTCCTCTTTAATCATGACCTATATCGGCAAGAGTGTGGAACTGCCATGGGCATTTCCTTTTCGCCAAACTACGCGAACATTGTGATGGGGTGGTGGGAAAAGGAAGTAGCCTGGAATACACAAAATGAGAATCAGATGAACAACATAATTTTATGGGTCAGATTTATTGACGACTTGTTTATAATTTGGAACGGTTCTGAGGAAAACTTTTCGGAATATTTTGAAATATTGAATGAAAATACCTTAGGCCTAAGGTTCACATGCGCAACAAGCAAAAGAGGTATAGCTTTCCTTGACACCTGGATATATATAGAGGGGGATCAAATTCATTCCACCTTATACCGAAAGGAAACAGCAACGAATAGCATATTACATGGTAGAAGCTTTCACCCCAAACCTCTTTTAGAAAGTATCCCTTACGGTGAATTTACTAGAATGAAACGAAATTGCTCAAAAGAAGACGACGCAAGAGAGAGAATAAAGGAAACATCAAAAAGATTAAGATCAAGAGGATACAATGAAACCACATTACGCAAAGGCAGACAAAAAATACAAAAGAAAACAAGAACAGAAACTCTGATCACTAAAAAGGAGAAAATGACAACAGAAAATGATCAACAAAATACGCCAAGATGTTTTCTGACGTACAGTAAAGAAAGTGGACTAATCACAAAAAATATCCAAAAATACTGGCACCTGATATCCATGACCCGGACATTGGATCTGTACTGGGACCTAGACCTATGATAACATACAGAAAAACCAAATCAATAAAGGACTTAATTGTAAGAAGCCACTTTCAAGAAGAAACACCAACGAATTGGTTGCGCCAACAGCAAAAGGGATTTGTGAAATGCATCACGTGCAAGGCATGTAAAATTGGAGTGAATCGCAAAAACATACAGGACTTCCAAGGCAAGACGATTGAAATCAAACAAACTATCACTTGCGCAACAAAGTTTGTAGTCTATGTCATCCAATGTAAATGCGGCATGCAATACATAGGAAGTACAATATGTATGCTAAAAAAGAATCCTTGAGCACATTCGAGCCGTAAAAATAAAGATACTTCCTACGCCACAGCTAAACACAGGATGGTGTGTCAAAACAGTGACTGGAGAGCCATGAGCTTCTTTGGAATCCACGCCATAGAAAACCACGAAAGAGGGGTGATAGAATCAGGAAACTACGCCAAACAGAGTCAAGATATATAATCAGGCTAAGAACCAAGACCCCTTATGGGATCAATAATGATGAGGAACTTTTTGTACACCTGGATTGAGACCATTTAAGTGGAAAGGAATGGACATTAAAAACAAGACACTTAGTTTAAAATAGAAAAAAGACTCATTTAATGTACTAAACGTTTAATTAAGGTAACTCTGAATGTAATGAAATGCTTGCAATGATTGATTATTGTAATGTAAAGTAATGAATTGTCACCTGAAAACTGGAAAACTTTGTAAATAGTGTAAATATTCATGTATAATATAAACTAGCACTACGTTTCCCACAATGCTGCATTAAAGGCAATAGGTGATTGGTATAAATAGTGACACAAAAGAGGGACTCACTGACCGTGACAAAGGCCTCGTTGGGCTGAAACGCGTTGGTTGGAGCCAGTTAAGCTAACAATAAAAGCTTTAAAACTGGAAATTGGAGTGCGTTGCATCTTTGGAGAATAATATATATATATATATAGATATAGATATATATATATATATATATATCCAAGCTCCGTTTCCTTGTTTCCCAAAACGAAAAACAGCACTCGCGGGGCCAATAAACTCTAGCAACTGCCCCCGCGAGTGCTGTTTTTCTTTTGGGAAACAAGGAAACAGAGCCTGGATAAATATCGCGGGCGCACCCCTGCGTTTGTGAAGCACCCGTCCGTAAGTGCGCCGTTCACTGTGCATCAAGGAGCATATATATATATATATATATATATATATATATATATATATATATATATATATATATATACACACACACACACGGACACATATATATATATACATAGATTTTATCTCTACATATATTTATATATATGTATCTATATACATATATCTATACATATATATGTATATAGATACATATATATATCATTCACTCTTTAGACTTATGTATATATATGTATCTATATACACATACATATGTATATAGATACATATATATACATATATCATCTACAGAGAGAAAGAGACTCTATATATATATATATATATATATATATATATATATATTTTATCTACTGGCGGTCGCCAGTAGATAGTTATAGTTAGAACCTATTTTCCATAGGAAATCCGCGACATTCTATTTGAAATAACTCTCTTGCCGGTTGACGTATCTTCGCAAAATTTTCAAACTTTGTGGGGCGCTCCGGTCCGCTCCTACCCTGAAAGTCTCGGGGTGATTCGTCAGCGGGGGCCGAGAAAAAGGGGGTCCCAAAATGCGTTTTCCCCATTCATTTTTCCATAGGAAACTTTAGACACGGCTACAGCCCGAACTGCTGAACGGAATTACACCAAATTTGGCAAAGAGGTAGTTCTTGGTTCAGAAAGAACCCTTTTGTTAAATGGTGTAAATCCGTTCAGTAGTTGCTGAGAAAATCAAAAGTAAAAGTACATATATATCTATGGCCGCGTCGGATTCGCGCACCCTCCCGATCACGAGCTGCATGCTAATTGGCTGTCAACACTCCAAATCAGGAAGTGTTGGCAGCCATTTTGTCCTCGGTAGAACCGAGGGACAGAAACAAGTGTGCAAAACGCACAAAGGGGGCAGGGTAGAAACACCCTGACCCCTAGGTCTGCTCAGGGGGTCCCACAAGGACCCCCTGGGCAAAAAAGTATTTTTTTTTTTAAAAATCGGCAGGATGCGCTCAGGGAGCGCGGATCCTGCCGGAAAATCGAAGCGCGGTCTCCCGCGCTTCGATGTTAGTGGCCCCGGGTGGCCCAAGTCCCGGGGGCATGGAGAGGGGTTTTAATTTATGTAGGGGGGCCTCTAAGGCCCCCAAGCCCCGAGGACCGCCACCCCCGGGGCTTTATTTAAAAATGATGGCGGGAGGGCTCTGAGAGCCCTCCCGCAGCCCCGAGGACCGCCACCTCCCGGGGCTTCTTTTTTTTTTTTTAAACCTGTGTGGGGGCTCCAGCCCCACATGCCCCGGGACCGCCACCTCCCGGGGCACTAAACATTTAAATATGGGGGTCCGTTACGGACTCCAAGCCCCGAGGACCACCACCTCCCGGGGCTGTGCACTGAATGGGAGGGGGCCGCGCGGCCCCTCCTGGAGCCCTTGATGGCCCTGGGGACCACCACCCCCAGGGCCGGCTCCTGCAGTGTCCCGGGGTGCCTACCCCCGGGACACTGCTGTTTGCTATGACAGGACGGGAGCCTCGCGGCTCCCGTCCTGTCATAGTAAGCTTAGTTTGCATTTTGAAAGAGAGAGCAGGAAACCTGCTCTCTCTTTCAAAATGCAAACCAATGCTTTCCACATGGGGAGCAGCATGTTAGCTGCTCCCCATGTGGAAAGCAATGCCGGCTTCCGCAGGAGGCGGGGAGCCGGCTGGGACTGTGGGGGGATTGGGGACCCCCACAGTCTCCAACGTGAGGCCAGGCCCGGGGATGGGGTCCCCGGGGCCATAAGTGGCCCGGGAGGGGGGCCACGCAGCCCCCTCCCCAAAGTTCAAAATCTTTTTTTTTTAAATAAGGGAAAGGCCGGCCCCGGGGATGGGGTCCCCGGGGCCTTAAATGGCCTGAGGAGGGGGCCACGCAGCCCCCTCCAAAGAAAAAAATAAAAAATCGAGGCCATGCCCGGGGGATGGGGTCCCCGGGGCCAATACAGGCCCAGGGAAGGGGGCCACGCGGCCCCTTCCCGTTTTTTTTTTTATTTAAAAAAAAAAAATGCTCAGGCCCCGGGGGATGGGGTCCCCGGGGCCAAAAGTGGGCAAGGGAAGGGGGCCACGCAGCCCCCTCCCATTAAAAAAAAAAAAACGACCGGCATCGTGCCGGAGGCCCCGCCCCCTCCCTGCAGTACTCTGCAAACGCGCCCCTGGCGCGTTTGCAGAGGGGGACAATTCCCCTTGAATACTGGGGGTCCCTGGGGGCCAACTAGCCCACCAGGAACCTCCAGTATGCGCCAGGGGCTGCCTTGCAGAGACGTGTACATAGGCCACGCCCCTTTTACACCTCTCTGCAACGCAGCTCTGTGGCGCTTTTTGAGGTATATGGTGGGCTAGTTGGACTCCAGGGACCCTCAGGATTCAAGGGGACTTAATCCCCCAACTTAAAACGCGCCACAGGGCGCGTTTGCACAGTGGTGAAGGGAGGGGCGGGGCTTCATGTGACATGTGTGCAAACAGGCCCCGTGGCGCGTTTTAAGATGGGGATTAAATCCCCTTCAATCCTGAGGGTCCCTGGGGGCCAACTAGCCCAACAGGTACATCCAGAAAGCGCCACAGAGCTGCGTTGCAGAGAGGTGTAAAAGGGTGTGCCCTCTCTACACGTCTCTGCAACGCAGCCCCTAGCGCAAACTGGAGGTTCATGGTGGGCTAGTTGGCCCCTAGGGAACCTCATGATTCAAGGGACTTAATCCCCCAACTCAAAACGCGCCACGGGCGCGTTTGCACAGATGTCACCTCAGGCCCCGCCCCTCCCTTCACCATTGTGCAAATATTCCTCTAAAATCTGCCTTACGCCGAATTCCGATTTACTCACCTGTTATCAGGAGAGACCTCAGTGCTGCATCTTTCAGCCCAGTACTGGTCCTGAAAAGTAATTTTAACCGTACTTACCGGTAACTTGAATTTCCTTCATAGGCTAACATTGACTGGTTTCACTTGGAAATTCTTCTAAGTGTGGAGTTTTGGAACTTTAAAATATTCCTCTAAAATCAGCCGAAATACGAATTCCGATTTACTCACCTGTTATCAGGAGAGACCTCAGTGCTGTATCTTTCAGCCCAGTACTGGTCCTGAAAAGTAATTTTAACCGTACTTACCAGTAACTTGAATTTCCTTCCATAGGCTAACATTGACTGGTTTCACTTGGAAATTCTTCTAAGTGTGGAGTTTTGGAACTTTAAAATATTCCTCTAAAATCAGCCGAAATACGAATTCCGATTTACTCACCTGTTATCAGGAGAGACCTCAGTGCTGCATCTTTCAGCCCAGTACTGATCCTCAAAAGTAATTTTAACCGTACTTACCAGTAACTTGAATTTCCTTCCATAGGATATCATTGCCTGCTTTTTGCTGAAAAAGTTTCTAAGTGTTGATTTTTGAAACATACAAATATTCCTCTAAAATCAGCCGAAATCCGAATTCTGATTTACTCACCTGTTATCAGGAGAGACCTCAGTGCTGCATCTTTCAGCCCAGTACTGGTCCTGAAAAGTAATTTTAACCGTACTTACCGGTAGCTTGAATTTCCTTCATAGGCTAACATTGACTGGTTTCACTTGGAAATTCTTCTAAGTGTGGAGTTTTGGAACTTTAAAATATTCCTCTAAAATCAGCCGAAATACGAATTCCGATTTACTCACCTGTTATCAGGAGAGACCTCAGTGCTGTATCTTTCAGCCCAGTACTGGTCCTGAAAAGTAATTTTAACCGTACTTACCAGTAACTTGAATTTCCTTCCATAGGCTAACATTGACTGGTTTCACTTGGAAATTCTTCTAAGTGTGGAGTTTTGGAACTTTAAAATATTCCTCTAAAATCAGCCGAAATACGAATTCCGATTTACTCACCTGTTATCAGGAGAGACCTCAGTGCTGCATCTTTCAGCCCAGTACTGATCCTCAAAAGTAATTTTAACCGTACTTACCAGTAACTTGAATTTCCTTCCATAGGATATCATTGCCTGCTTTTTGCTGAAAAAGTTTCTAAGTGTTGATTTTTGAAACATACAAATATTCCTCTAAAATCAGCCGAAATCCGAATTCTGATTTACTCACCTGTTATCAGGAGAGACCTCAGTGCTGCATCTTTCAGCCCAGTACTGGTCCTGAAAAGTAATTTTAACCGTACTTACCGGTAACTTGAATTTCCTTCATAGGCTAACATTGACTGGTTTCACTTGGAAATTCTTCTAAGTGTGGAGTTTTGGAACTTTAAAATATTCCTCTAAAATCAGCCGAAATACGAATTCCGATTTACTCACCTGTTATCAGGAGAGACCTCAGTGCTGTATCTTTCAGCCCAGTACTGGTCCTGAAAAGTAATTTTAACCGTACTTACCAGTAACTTGAATTTCCTTCCATAGGCTAACATTGACTGGTTTCACTTGGAAATTCTTCTAAGTGTGGAGTTTTGGAACTTTAAAATATTCCTCTAAAATCAGCCGAAATACGAATTCCGATTTACTCACCTGTTATCAGGAGAGACCTCAGTGCTGCATCTTTCAGCCCAGTACTGATCCTCAAAAGTAATTTTAACCGTACTTACCAGTAACTTGAATTTCCTTCCATAGGATATGCTTTTTGCTGAAAAAGTTTCTAAGTGTTGATTTTTGAAACATACAAATATTCCTCTAAAATCAGCCGAAATCCGAATTCTGATTTACTCACCTGTTATCAGGAGAGACCTCAGTGCTGCATCTTTCAGCCCAGTACT
The DNA here is from genome assembly GCA_963921515.1 of Calotriton arnoldi. Classification (NCBI taxonomy): domain Eukaryota; kingdom Metazoa; phylum Chordata; class Amphibia; order Caudata; family Salamandridae; genus Calotriton; species Calotriton arnoldi. The sequence continues at coordinate 10,304 of CAWUFW010031190.1, forward strand.
GGTCCTGAAAAGTAATTTTAACCGTACTTACCGGTAACTTGAATTTCCTTCATAGGCTAACATTGACTGGTTTCACTTGGAAATTCTTCTAAGTGTGGAGTTTTGGAACTTTATAATATTCCTCTAAAATCAACCAAAGTACGAATTCCAATTTACTCACCTGTTATCAGGAGAGAACCCAGTGCTGCATCTTTTAGCCCAGCACTGACCCTGAAAAGTAATTTTAACCGTACTTACCAGTAACTTATATTTTCTTCCATAGGAATCCATTGTCTGGTTTTCAGCAGAAAAGTTTCAAAGTGTCGATTTTCACAAACTACAAATATTCCTTAAAAATCGCCTGTATGACTTAAACGCATTCTTTCAACTGTTTACAGGAGATGCACCAGTGCTGGATCCAGGATCCAACACTGAGTAAGAAAAAGTAACGATAACAGTTTTTACCTGCTAAGTGAATTTCCTTCCTTAGGATAACATTGGTGATTCTATGAGAAAAAGTTTCTAAGTGTCAACTTTTAAAATACAATAATATTCCTTAAAAATCACGACTGTAACCAAAACGCTTTTACTCAACTGTTTACAGGAGATGTACCAGGACTGAATCTAGGATCCAGTCCTGTGGTTAGAAAAGTAATCCATAAAGTAACTAATTGCATTTAACTAGAAATTCACATTGAGCTGAATGTTGCATTGTGTTTGAAAATGTGTTGCCCATTGCAACAACTGTAACTACTGTACTTAAAAGTCTATTGCCTATGTGCAAAGTATTTAAACTAAAGTAATTCATTCTGAGAAAGTATTTTTTGTAATGTAATGTATAATGTAATTACAATGTAATTTAAAAAATAAAATATGTAAAAAAATTGTTTCTAAAAATGTAGTAAATCAGTATGAAAAAATTAATATAACAATTAATACATTTAAAAATTGTCATTTACAAAACCTTTGAAATTCACTGAAAAAACCGTAGGCTTCAGACATGTTATAGTTAGGAATTAGCATTTAAAAAACCTTTGAAATTCACTGAAAAAACCATAGGTTTCAGATATGTTATAGTTAGAAATTAGCATTTAAAAAACCTTTGAAATTCACTGAAAAAAACATAGGTTTTAGGGACAGTTATAGTTAGTTGGACATTTTACTCGTACAAAACCCGTGAAATTCCCCGTTATAGTTAGTTCAGCTAACTATAACTCGCGCCCTGCAATGCACTGCTGATGACGTCACATATTACATCACTCATGACATGGTCAGTGACATCACTGATGACATCACTGATGACATCTCAAATGACATCACTGATGACATCATCCACGTGATAATCTGATGCAGCTCTTCACACCCTAATATAACCTTTGATACACCCAATCTAAATTACAGACTGCCATTCGCAAAACCATAGACACTCCAACACCAATAACTACATACCCACTCACTGATTCTTAGGTCTACACACACACATCCACTCACTCACCCGTACAGTCACTCATACTTATGGTCACTCAGTACAGGACTATCATATGCACTCTTACTCCTATATAGACACTCAAACACCGCCACTCATCCATAGAGGTACTCACACACCTAGTCAGTCATGCAAATAATTAAACACACTGCCATTTACTCACCTATACAGTTATACACACACCAGCTCACTTAATCATACAAATACTAGCACATTGTTACGCTCTTATATAATCACTGATACAAGCACACACTCATCCATACAGCCACTATCACAATCACTCACTCTCGCTTATAGCTATTTATATACTCCAACACACATATATACTGCCTTTCACATATGTAGTTACTCACACATGTACCACTGGGACATACATTCACTCACTAACACACTCTTACACACACTTACCCACCCATACAGTCTATCACAGATGCACTCTTGAAACCATCCACCCAGTGAATCACCCACTCACACATCTATGCACAGTCGCACACACCCCATCCACACAAACACTCAGGCACCCATACAGATACTCAGACAACAAATCAATAACTCTTATAGACACTCATGTAGCTATTCACAAACCCATGCAGCCACTTACACAGCAACAGACAGACGGATACAGACATTCACCCAGTTTAGTCACTAACCCATGCATTCAGTAAGATACGTTAAATCACTCACTTATAGAGTCAGTCACGCACCTACTAAATCATCCATACAGACACTTACACACCCACTCATTCTTCAATACGTCTTTTCCTATATATATTAAAAATATTTAAACTTTACAGAAACACACAGTCACTGGATGATGTCATCAGTGATGTCATTTGAGATGTCATCAGTGATGTCATCAGTGATGTCACTGACCATGTCATGAGTGATGTAATATGTGACGTCATCAGCAGTGCATTGCGGGCGCGAGTTATAGTTAGCTGAACTAACTATAACGGGGAATTTCACGGGTTTTGTACGAGTAAAATGTCCAACTAACTATAACTGTCCCTAAAACCTATGGTTTTTCAGTGAATATATATATATATATATATATATATATATTCACTGAAAAAAACATAGGTTTTAGGGACAGTTATAGTTAGTTGGACATTGCACTCGTACAAAACCCGTGAAATTCCCCGTTATAGTTAGTTCAGCTAACTATAACTCGCGCCCCGCAATGCACTGCTGATGACGTCACATATTACATCACTCATGACATGGTCAGTGACATCACTGATGACATCACTGATGACATCTCAAATGACATCACTGATGACATCATCCAGTGACTGTGTGTTTCTGTAAAGTTTAAATATGTTTAATATATATAGGGAAAGCGTATTGAAGAATGAGTGAGTGTATAAGTGTCTGAATGGATGATTTAGTACGTGAGTGACTGACTCTACAAGTGAGTGATTAAACGTATCTTACTGAATGCATGGGTTAGTGACTAAACTGTGTGAATGTCTGTATCCGTCTGTTTGTTGGTGTGTAAGTGGATGCATGGATTTGCGAATAGCTGCATGAGTGTCTATATGGGTTATTGATTGGTTCTCTGAGTATCTGTATGGCTGCCTGAGTGTTTGTGTGGGTGGGGTGTGTGTGACTCTATACATAGATGTGCGAGTGGGTCATTCACTGGGTGCATGATTTCAAGAGTGCATCTGTGATGAACTGCTTGGGTGGAGTGTGTGTATGGGTGTGTTAGTGAGTGAATGTATATCTCAGTGGTACATGTGCGAGTAACTACATATGTAAAAGGCAGTATATATGTGTGTTAGAGTATTTAAATGGCTATAAGTGAGAGTGTGTTATTGTGAGTGGCTGTATGGATGCGTGTGTGCTTGTATCAGTTATTGTATAAGAGCGTAAGAATGTGCTAGTATTTGTATGAGTAAGTGAGCTGGTGTGTGTATAACTGTATAGGTGAGTAAATGGGTGTGTGATTAATTTTTGCATGACTGACTAGGTGTGTGAGTACCTATATGGATGAGTGTTGGTGTGTGAGTGTTTATATAGGTGTATGAGTGCATATGATAGTCCTGTACTGAGTGACTGTAAGTATGAGTGACTGTACAGGTGAGTGAGTGGATGCTGTGTAGACCTAAGAATCAGTGAATGGGTATGTAGTTTTTGGTGTTGGAGTGTCTATGGTTTTGAGAATGGCAGTCTGTAATTTAGAGTGGGTGTATCAAAAGTTATATTAGGGTGTGAGAAGATGCATGAAATTATCACATGGATGATGTCATCAGTGATGTCATTTGAGATGTCATCAGTGATGTCATCAGTGATGTCACTGACCATGTCATGAGTGATGTAATATGTGACGTCATCAGCAGTGCATTGCGAGGCGCGAGTTATAGTTAGCTGAACTAACTATAACAGGGGAATTTCACGGGTTTTGTACGAGTGCAATGTCCAACTAACTATAACTGTCCCTAAAACCTATGTTTTTTCAGTGAATTTCAAAGGTTTTTTAAATGCTAATTTCTAACTATAACGTGTCTGAAACCTATGGTTTTTTCAGTGAATTTCAAAGGTTTTTAAATGCTAATTTCTAACTATAACGTGCCTGAAACCTATGGTTTTTTCTGTGAATTTCAAAGGTTTTTAAATGCTAATTTCTAACTATAACGTGTCTGAAACCTATGGTTTTTTCAGTGAATTTCAAAGGTTTTTTAAATGCTAATTTCTAACTATAACGTGCCTGAAACCTATGGTTTTTTCAGTGAATTTCAAAAGTTTTTAAATGCTAATTTCTAACTATAACGTGCCTGAACCCTATGGTTTTTTCAGTGAATTTCAAAGGTTTTTTAAATGCTAATTTCTAACCATAACGTGCCTGAAACCTATGATTTTTAAGTGAATTTCAAAGGTTTTTAAATGCTAGTTTCTAACTATGCCAACAGAGGTAGGACATGTGAAGAAAGAAGAAAAACGCACAGAAAGAAGCAAAAGATGTGCAGAAAGAACCAACAGAGGAGCAGAAAGAGGCCTTGTTGCAAAATCATCCTGTGCCCACAACTTTTTCAGACGGGTACTGGTGGTAACTGACTCTGACTAACCAGAGCCAGTGCGCGTTTGCACAGTGGTGAAGGGAGGGGGGCCTGAGGTGACATGTGTGCAAACGCGCCCCGTGGCACGTTTTAAGTTGCGGGATTAAGTCCCCTTGAATCCTGAGGGTCCCTGGGGCCCAACTAGCCCCCAGGTACCTACAGTTAGGACCACAGAGCTGAGTTGCAGAGAGGCGTTCCGAGGCCACACACTTTTTCACCTCTCTGCAACGCAACTCTGTTGTGCTTACTGAAGGTACCTGGTGGGCTAGTTGGCCCCCAGGATTCAAAGGGAATTAACTCCCCAACTTAAAACGCACCATAGGGCGTGTTTGCGCACATGTCACCTGAGGCCCCGCCCCCTCCCTTCACCACTGTGCAAACGCGCCCGTGGCGCGTTTTTAAGTTGGGGGATTAGGTCACCTTGAATCCTGAGAGTCCCTGGGGCCCAACTAGCCCACCAGGTACTTCCAGTAAGCACCACAGGCCTGCGTTGCAACGCCTGTAACAAATTGTGCAGTTGTGTTTAGGTAGTGAAGAGGGTCGTGCAGGGGGTAGTGTTTTAGGGTTTAGGGTAGTGCAGTGGTGTTTGTGTAGTGTAGGGGGTCATGCTGGGGGTAGATTTAGGGTTTAGGGTAGTGCAGTGGTGTTTGGGTAGTGTAGGGAGTCGTGCTGGGGGAGTGTTTTAGGGTTTAGGGTAGTACAGTGGTGTTTGGGTAGTGTAGGGGTCGTGCTGGGGTTAGTGTTTTAGGGTTTTAGGGTTTAGGGTAGTGCAGAGGTGTTTGGGTAGTGTAGGGGATACTGCTGGGGGTAGTGTTTTAGGGTTTAGGGTAGTGCAATGGTGTTTGGGTAGTGTAGGGGGTACTGCTGGGGTAGTGTTTTAGGGTTTAGGGTAGTGCAGTGGTGTTTGGGTAGCGTAGGGGGTACTGCTGGGGGTAGTGTTTTATGGTTTAGGAGTAGTGCAGTGGTGTTTGGGTAGTGTAGGGGTTCGTGCTGGGGGTAGTTTTTTAGGGTTTAGGGTAGTGCAGTGGTGTTTGTGTAGTGTAGGAGGTCGTGTTTTAGGGTTTAGGGTAGTGCAGTGGTCTTTGGGTAGTAGCAATACGTAACTGAACGAAGTA
>CAWUFW010031191.1:0-15942 GCA_963921515.1 Calotriton arnoldi
TACATGTCATATACACTACTCTTAGCAGTAACTGTCCGCACTGTAGTAGGCCTGAATTGCATTTCATACGCATGGCATGATACTATGTAGCTTTGACTAACTACTTAGAAAGCAGTTCTCAACAACATCGACAGTGCCATGGGTTGGAGCCTACAACTCTCAATGAAGCAGGTGTTGTTAGGTCTGATCCCATTACGTGCGCAGAAGAAACTTGGTCAAAAATGTATTCTACTTTGTCTTGTGATGGCAAAACGCCAAATTGCCATCAGGCACCTGAACACGAACCCTCCAACACATGTGGACAGGCTTAGAGATGTCACTGAATGGGCAACTGCAGAGGAAATCCGCATGAAACACATCTGCAAAGATGATAGGCTTGAGGACGATCTGAGGCAATGGGCAGCCATGATCTCTGAATTATGAAAACCCCCGGATGATACTCCCTCAGACACGCAGCCGGGGAGATGGCCCTGAATACCCACATGGCACTATGATTCGGAAAACCTAAAGGACCAAGGGGCTGGAGGGCCTCTTCCGGCGGTCATTTCACGAACTATCCATTACTGATGATCCCTTATTGTTTCCTGTATGACCTAATACAAGAGCAGCGGGGGAAAGGGGGTGTTTTGCTGGGGATTCTTTGATATGCCGATGTTAAAGATCACTGCTGTCTGATCAGATTGTGTTACATCGCTGGTTAAACTGTATTATGTTATCCTGTACACCTCAATGACCACAGAATGTTATGTTTCATTACGTGCATGACTATGAACAGGCCCTGTGTTTGATGACTCTCTTAAGGATACTGCACATTCTTATTTCTCATATTTCTACAGCAGTTTTGATGAGATCACATCCTTGTAACAAGAACTCTTGGACTGATGTAGCCAGACTGACAGGGCCTGTAACTCACTGACCCTTCAGGCTGACATGATTGCCAATAGAAATACAGCTTGAAGAGTAAGTAGACAAACTGAACAACTGTAGAACAGATCAGAGGATGATACCATGAGAAAAGTCAAAACTAAATTTAAAAAACACTGTGGAACAATAAAGGGTTTGGGAATTATACTACTGATGGAGGCCTGAATAAAGAATCTTGGCCAGGAAGACACAGAATGATGGAAAGTTTGGGCAGGTACCCCTTCACAGTAAAGACTGGCAAGCTTTGTTGAGTGAGGGAGAGAACTACAAGGCCTAATTATGAAAAAGATGTGTGTCAAGGAAAGGTCAGGAATGCACCTATTTAAGACAATACAGTACATTCCTGTCTTTTCCTCTGTGCTGGCACCCTTTTGGCTGACTAACGCCGATGCAGGCACACTTGCACCATGATTGTTTTTGTGCAGGAAGGGACACCTTCCTGAACAAAAACAGTCACGAGAGGCATATTTCTCTATGTGTGCTGCAGAATGCAGAACAAATAGGCAGAGGAAGTAACAAGGCAAAATAAAGTTATTTCTCCTCGTTACATCTCTCCTGGGAAGGTGTATCTTTTTGGCACATTCCCAGGTTTACTAGTTCTGATAAATCTGGGAATGACTAAAAAACCATGGGAGTTGCATGGGAACACTGATGCAATGCCTTTGGAACGCCTTCACATGGCAATGCAGCAATTTGTGCCTCTTTGCCTTGCTCCGGATCTATGGAGCTACTCAGGGCCACGCATAGTGGCCTTGGGTGGCTTCATAAATCTGACTTAAGGTTTTAATCACTCTTGCACTGTGTTGCAGACCTAATGCCATGATAAATGCTGGTTTCCTTCTGTATGGACAATAAAGAACTCAGCTCACATATGACATCACTACATTATCCTGGTGGTAGGATATGCAGAGAAATATTGAAATGTACATTTGCTGGATAGAGATAAGACACGGGATGCTGGCTGCTTGTTGTACACCAACACCTGACCTCTTCCTCCTACAGTATTACTCTACACATTATTCTTCTGACCCAATCTTATGTTGCTAATCTTTACTAACAAATGATTTAAAAACAGGTATTTCACATTAAAGGGGCCATCCAGTGTAAATAAACACCACAGTTCGATCTACGAAGACCTGCACCTCAAACAATCACCCACAAGAGGCATTCTTGAATGATTCTGTGTTTGATGACGTCTGCTTGGGTTTTGAGACACACTTTGACCTCATCCAACAGAAGGTCCTCTGAGAATACTTATTGTGTGAAATCTTGGGTGAACGTGTGGAAAACTGTTTGGAAGGTAAACACATGCGGCAATTAGTTGGAAAACACAAGTTTATCCAGTAATTCATTATGGACAAATGTGAAAGAATGCACTAATTCTTCATCTCTGAAGTGATGAATGCTGCACTATTTGAAATGTTGAAAACCAATTTATTGCACAGTTACTTTGTGATAGTGCCCATATAGTTCCCTAGAGAAATGGTAGAGTTTTCCAGTACCACCAGATTCTAAATCAGCCCCCAAGCCTACAAAATAAGACAATATCCTAAAAATCATGTGCCTGCTGTGAATACACTCACCTGCATCACCAGTGATGGTGCTCAATGAGTCCTCCGTCAATGCGTCTGGAGCAATCTTGGAGTCTAATGTAGAACTGGTCAGGAGTGTAGAGCTGTTATTTGTGGGTGCTGGGCCAGTGACTGTGGGTGCATCTGTGGGACTCTGAAGCACCAAATGAATCGATCCTGTTACAGATGCTTGGCTTCCTGTGGAGACTGACATGGGAGGCATCGTGGACACGCTTTCATCGTTAGTTGTGGGTGAATTTTCTCTTGCCAGAACAGTAGAACTTGAAATCGCGTATGAAGATTGCAACGCTGTGGCTTCTTGTTTCAGTGGGGTTGGCACTAAAGTGGAATAGTTCTGTTTTGCATCAGTAGATACAGAAAGCCTTTTCCTGTCCATCTGAGGGCCTCCAACGGAGCTGGACCACTTTTCCACCAGTGAGATGTCCTTGTGTATAGCAGTAGAGGCAGAGGTCATTGTCATGCCAGCAGATGACTTAGTTGTTGCAGTGGTCAACATTTGGGCTATATTTATCTTCCTACTTAAACGGGTTGGTCGCACATAGACAGTTGTAGATGTGCTTGTGTCGTTCATGGGCCCTTGGTCTGCACCTACAGAGGCTGAATTCATTGATAATGAATTCTTAGACTTTGCATATACCAAAGCGTTTGGACTTATCATGAGTACAGTGACACCAGCTGAAGCTTGTGAATGGCTTTTATGTACATGTTTTCGAGTGATCAGTGATGCTTCTGAGGCAGACAATGTAGTTTCGTCTTTGGGATAAGTTAATGTAGAGGTTGTACTGTGCACTGATTTTATTTTTGTTTTTGTAGCTTCTTCAGGTACAGGTGTTAAGGTATGAGATGAATTTCTTACAGTGGGTGATCTCACACTGGTCTGGGTTAGGATCATCGTAGTAGCAGAAACGTCTAAAGAAGATAAAGAAATAAGGGTCACAACTTATATCAAAATCAAGGTATATACAATAAGCATCAAAGCCCTATTGTTCACAGCGTTCCAAGCTGTTGTTTTATTTAAAGGTTGAAAATATTGTTTTCTATTACATGACTCAGAAACATTTTACATGTAGGCAATATAGAAAGCTCAGTGGACAGGTATGTCTTTTACAAGAGGGTCCAGCAACAAGCTGATGTCCAGGAGGTAGCCCATTGTAGTTCAGCAACAATCTTGTTGTTCTCATTTTAATCCATTTTTGCCCATCTTAAACAAAATTAAACGTATTTATTCAAGTTTTCCATGTTTGTATTTGCAACTTGATGTTTCCTGTGCAAACGTTATTGGAAACGTAATTCCTCTACTTGTGTCAATGATGCTCTCATCCAAACTCATAAAAACCCAATGCATTTCGGGAAAGGTCCCTTCATCAGGGGTAACTGTATGAATGAATGATTGAATGAATGAATGAGTGGTTTTATTGAGCTCAACGATCGCCCAGAGGCATCTTGGCGTTATGCGAAACATGGGGACGGTAGAGCTCAGTTATTTTTTTTTTTTATTTACTGGATATAAAGCTAAGTTTTCGGCGATTTCCTAAAGACAGTGAGTTCTGTTGCTGCTTTCAATCCACAGGGAAGTTGGTTCCAATGTAGGGCAGTGGACTTTATAAAGCTTCTGCCGCCCCAGGAGGAACGTTTGAAAGCTGGCACCACCTAGTGCCTCACAGAGGTGTAGCGCAAGGTCCTACCGGGATGTACCACCTAAGGTTCTTCTTGAAGTGGGATTGGCCCTGCCCATGAAGGGTCTTATAGGCCATACACAAGGCCTTGAAAATAATGCACTCCCTGACTAGGAGCCAGTGAAATGTGCTGATGGTTGTTTTCCCCACCTGGAATTTTGGAAATATCAAGAGGAACCGAACAGCACCATTCTGGAGAGTTTGCAATTTCTTTAAAGAAACCTTGGGCAGGTCTAGGTAAAGACTATTACAGTAGTCAAGTCTTGCTAGCACAAGTGAAATGACTACTGTTTTTAGGAGATCAAAGGGTAAGAATTTTCTCAATCTTCTTAATCACTCTCAGAGCATGAAATGAGGATGAGGTGATCTTATTTACTTGAGCTTTATATTTTATTCACTCTCCAGTAACAACCCCAGATTTTTTACTTTCGAGACAGGTGTGGGGAGGGATCCTAACTCAGACGGCCACCAGGCTGGGGACCAAAAAGACGGGCTGTTCCCAAACAGAATAACCTCTGCCTTTGATTAATTTAACTTTAAGCAATTACAATCCATCTATTTGCTTACCGCACTCATGCAGTTCCTAAATACACCACTGGAATGAACATCATTTTTGGCAAGGGAAACTTCTATTTGTGTGTCGGCAGCATATGATACTAATGACAGACCAAATGATTTTATGAGCGTGGCCAGAGGTGTTATGTACAGATTGAACATTGTGAGGCTCAGCAATGATCCGTGAGGGACACCACAGGGTAGAGAATAAGATTCTAAGGTGAACTCCCCCAGGGTCGCTGGCCAGAAAGGAATGACTGTAATAGAACCAGCGTAGGACCCTCTATCCTGAGTTCTCACATACGATCAACCAAAAGCTCATAGTTGACCGTATCGAAGGCCACTGACAGATGCAGCAAGATGATGGCTGCACTTCCGCCCCCATCCAGCGTCGCTCTAATTTCCTCAGTAGCCACAATAAGTGTGGATTCCATGCTGTGGCCCTGCCTAAAGCCGAACTGAGTATCATCAAGGAGATGATTTGTATCTATGAAGGAGGCAAGTTGCATATTCATTACCTTCTCGGCCAGCTTTGCTGGATAGGGAAGCCGCAATACAGGGCAGTGATTATTGAAATCCATAACATTAAGATTGGATTTTTGCAGTACTGGGAAAGCTGACGCTATCTTCCAAGGGGTAGGAAAGACTCCTGTCTAGAACATAGCGGTATACATTTTTATCAGATGTAATGCTACCGCCTTGGGAGCTAAGTGCACTATCTTAGGGGGACAGAGATCCTTAGGAGACCCGGGTTCAATACTGGGAATGACGTTTGATAGTTGCTCTACTGAAGTGGCCTCAAATGGCCTGAAACCAGCATTTTTAGAGCTCATCTGTATGGGATGGTTATTGTAACGAATGTTGGGGCAGCTAGCGGTAAATTTGTTAAAGATGGACATTACTTTCTCCTTGAAGAAACTAGCTAAACAGTCACGAAAATCTTGATTATTTACTGCTGAGATGCTTGCTGTAGGGAGGGTCAGCTTTTTTTACTGTTAGAAAGAGAGTTTTGTTAGAATCACTTGCTAGTTTTATTTGCTCTGCATAATATCCTGATTTGGCCACAAATTAAATCTTTTTATATACTGCTACGCAGAGTTTGTAGTTTATCTCTCTCTTCCTCGATATATCCCCTACACCATTTTTGCTCGTCTCCTACATCCCTGTTTAGCGGCCCTGAGTGTTTCGTGAAACCATGGTTATGATACCTTTTTTGTATTATTAGCTCTTAGTTTGACGGGTGCAATGTTGTTGAGGGTGGAGCTAATCCAATCGAGGTAGTGGTCTGCCACCTCATCTAATTTATCCCCTATTTGGGGCAGTGAATTTATAAGTAGGGAATTTAATTCAGTAGCTTGTATTTTGCGCCAAGCTCGACCTACAAATTTCTTATTACATAACACTGGGGGAAGCCTTTTGTAGGAGGTTGGCTTAGTATATGGTGCTCACTTTGTAAGTCAAGCACTCTGCACTAATCCAGACAACCCTTATGGTGATTTTAGGGGTCTTAGACAACCATAGAAAGCTCTCTAAGTGGTAGCTGTGGAGAGTAGCCTTCAGGCTTAGTCCAGAAGGAGTGTTAAGCAGCTTGTTTTACCTGGTCTAATCATGTAGTGTAGGTTAAATGAAAAAGAACCACACAGTGTAGTTATAAAAATAAGGCTATTTATTACACAACACTCACTAACACACTGGTATATCTCCTACCTGGAGTTATCAACACAAATATACAAGAATACTTCAATTGCAAGAGGTGAGTAAGCACAATACACAGTGGTCTCCAGGGGGAGACCAAACCATATACTAAAGAAGTGGAATGCGAACTGCGACCGATGTCGGGACTTGGACCAGGAGACTCAAAAGAGCTGGGGACACAAGGAAGAACCTGAGGTAAGTACCCAGGAACGTCATGGAGGCTATGTGCAGAGTGGAAACACAGACACGTACTTAATGCAAGTCAATGGGAAAGTCGTGGTTGTAGTTTTCAAGAAGAAGGACCCTTCCCAGTGGACCCTGAAGAAACCCCATGGAAGACAGAAGGTTGTAGAGACAACCCACCCATGGATACCCCAGGAAGCAGGATACCAACACCAGGGAATCCAGGTGCTTAGGTGTGAAGTGACGTCGGAAACCGCTGTAGATCACAATGGAGGACTTCAGGAAAGATGCCGCTGGTGAGGAAGGTGAAAGAGTCCTGTGGAATCCAAGGGTGGATTCTTGAACAGAAGGACCTGCAAGCAGAGGAGACAGAGTCTATGCCACTCGGGGGTGACCAGGAGTCATGGAAGAGCAATGACCACCGATGATGGAAGATGCAGGAGTGATGATGGTGAACTTGTCGCTGCAGTTGTGATGACCAGGCGATGGTGTGGAAGGCCAGGAGCCGTTCACGAGCTGTTCCACATTGGAAGTCGAGAACCAGGGTGTCGGTGTCCGGCGGGAGCACCAAAAAGCCTTGGCAGCAGCAACAGACGTGGTAAGCGAAAAAGGAGCAACGTTGGGACAAGCAAGGTCCATGGACTCACCAATTGCAGGAGAGTCAGATCAGGCCCCAAGCAAGCAGGGGAGCCCACTGAAGCCAAAGAAGACCCTCGAGAGGACCCACAGGCCCAAGGCACAGGAGTCACAAGAGGACCTCGAGCAGCTCACTAAAGATGTAGGCCCACTGTGCAGATGATGTGGTGAGGATGAAGATCTTGGCAGGAAGAGATGCTGGAGGCTGGAGCTTCTTGTAGCCCGAAGATCTCTGGAGTACAAAGCCAAAACGCCTTGGAAACGGCAAGTCGACTAGTTGTACAGAGGTTCTGTTCCAGCGGTTCCGACTAGGGATACTGGCCTCAAACTTGCTGAGAGGACAGGGCAGGCCTTGAGGGAGTTGCAGAACCACCACCTGTGTTGCTGAGCCTTTCAAAGTCTGTGGGACCTCAGGAGCAGCAGACCGGTCAGCTTTGTTGCGATGTCTGCAGATGCAGGGGGTGACTCCTTCACTCCAGGGGAGATTGCTTCGGGTGTCACTGATGCCCACAGGCCTGGAGAGGAACCTTGATGGAGCACAGGCACAGACAATGAAGAAGACTTGCAGAACATCGAGACCAGGAGCAGCAGGAGACTTCCCAGATGCAGTCTCAGTGCCCAAAGCGAAGTCCAACGAAGGCCAAAGTGCACAGACGGTTGAAGATGAAGATTTTTCGGATCTGAATGTTGTCCCACGATGAATATGAAGAGCCACCCACGGGTAAGCCCTTAATACCCTAGGGAAAGGTTTGAAATGATTCAGGGGTCCCACCCAGAGGAGGGGCTGGACAGAGGGGAGGATACTTCCATGTCCTTTGTCCAGTTTCGAGCCAGAGCAGGTGCCAAGGGCTTCCTGAACTGGGTCCAACTGGAGTATGCAAGGAGGGCACCAAATGTGCCCTTCAAAGCAGTCTGGTGGCACTAGCAAGCGCCCCCACCCCAGCCCAATACACTAAGTCCTGTCTGGGAGATGGTCACACCTCCCTGTGACAGGAAACCTATTGTTTTACCTTCATTGCTCGAGCTCAGCTCTGCAGTAGGAGGGGAGAAACGTGTCTGTGGTCAGCAGCATTATTAGCTTGCTGTTAGACCCTGAAAGGCTGGTACCAGGAATACAGGGGGTACCCTAGGGGAGCCCCCCAGTAATGGGATCCTACAGCCAACACTGGAATCGGTGTTGGGGTAGGATTCAAACATGTTTGATACCAAACATGACCGGTTTCAGTGCAGCAAATATATAGTTAGACATCTCGTCATTAACTTTAGTTCCAATATATGTATTAAATGGCTGACCACACTTACAAAGCCTGGAGAATCGACTCTGGGGTTTGTAGGGGTGTACTGCTGATGCAGGGGCACCCTCACACTTATAACAAAGCACCCTTCCATCAGGACTGAAGAGCCTGCTATAGTGGTGACTTATAGGTTAAGTGTAGTTACCTCAGATATAAGGAAACTTATATCTGCTGTGAGAGGTGCAAGTACTAACCCACACAGGCTGCAATGGCAAGCCTGTAGTCACAGTTTAAGTGGGCTCTCCTGGGCGGCACAATACATGCTGCAGCCCAGGGGAGATCTCTGGTGTACCTATGCCCTGGGTATCTCAGTACCATATACTAGAGACTTAGAAGGGTACACCAGTAGCCAATTGGGAAGGTACCAAAGTACTTACCACTGTCAAATCTAGGGAGAAAGCATAGTGATTGGGGTCCTGATTAGCAGGATCACAGTCAGACTAGTCATAAAACAGAATAACACCAGCAAAAAGTGAGGGTGACCATGAAAGCAAATCCTACTTTCCTACACCTTTCTTATAATTTTATCTGCCAGTTCACCACATGGTGATCCGACCAGGTTTAACGAGAGGGAGTGAGGGTTTACATTATTGAGTTTATAAGTATATATCCCATCCAGCAAATGTCCCGCCTGATGTGTGGGTCCATTCACTATCTCGGAAAGACCAAAACTAGAGAAAGTGCCTAGTAGCTGTTCTGTGTCGAGATTTAGGTTATTTTCTAAGTGGAATTTAAAATCACCAATGACTGCGAAATCAGACTTCAGAATAGGATTCGAGAAGCAAGCTGATCTTATCAGCAAAAACTGCTCTAGGACCTGAGGGACGATAGAGAACCATTCCATTAAATGACTGAGTTTTAGTTAATTCAATGGTAAAAAACAGCGCTTCAAACCCCTCTACCGAGATAGAATTAAAAGAGCTGGGGCGTGATCCCGATAAATTACTGCCAGCCCTTCAACCCTATAACTAGGTCTGTTTAAACGAAAGATGGTGTATCCTCTAGGGACCACCACAATAAGTTCAGGGTCCAAGCGATCATCATCCCAAGTTTCCGTGATGAATGCCAAGTCAGTTTCGTGTCCTGTCAGAAACTCTGCAAATTCAAAATGGTGCTTAACCAGGGACCTGGCATTTATAAGCGCACACTTGATACCTAAATTATCAGATGCTAATTTGCTACTCTTATCACAGAATGGGTTCCCCTGACTTTTTTTCTTAGTTAAAGGCCTAAGATTGATGATTCTGCTGTGTCAGGCCAGGCAAGAAGTAAACAATGGTTATAATATGAAAATTAACAAAGGTCCTATCAGCATAAACATCAGTTAACATGTTTCCAACACACATAATAGCCATAAAGATACAGTGATGCTCAATACAATACCAAAGTGTATTGTGTTATCCTAAACATATTATAACAAACATGTTATCCCACAAGGACAGTTAATCCCCTGCAAATTTAAAATATATGCTGTAAACAACCAAACGTGATACAGGGTCCCCCCAAAACAGTGAAAGTGAGTACCGAAGAGCCCACGTACAATCAGCTGAAACCCAGAATTTAAAAATGTGAAACTACAAGACCAGCTTATTCTGTGAAGACAAAACATTACTAAAACTGTGTGATGACAAATAAACCAAAACATGGACTTACAGTGTATAGGCCATAAAAGCGACATCATCTTGCGTCCAACAAAGTCAATATACTACTGCTTAAAAAAGGACAGGCTGCCAATGCGGCTATAGATTGTGTCACCAGTGAAAACACAAGAGTATGTGAAATCTAGCCATCGTCCTATAGCCCCACCGTGAGTGATGCTGAACGAAACCTCATACACCTGCCCTTAAGAACCCTGGAGTTAATCAATCCCACCTGACCGAGGAGCTCACAGTGAACGGCAAGAACATAAACAAAATACTATGGTGCCCCACAAATCAGATACAAATGCTGGCATGGCTGAAAACACGTAAATAATCCTGTGCCTAAATAAAATGAACTGTAATGAACCGACCCAGCATTATGCCTCAATTATGTACATATAAACATCAATTGTGATGCACTTTATGCTCGTTTGTAAAGCTGTCAAACATGTTTATTTTCCACGAGACTACCTCAGTGAATAAACTGTTCCGAAACCGTTACTGACGCAATGCCGTATAACTTAAACAAGAGGCTGATCTTCGATATTTCCACTAGCTTGAATATACAATGTATTCGGTCTATAATACTAATTACGGGGTGCAGACTCTAGGTGGACAGAAAAAGTTTGTAATGACATATAAATAATGGAATGCACAGCAAATTTATTCAATTCCTCATCAGTGTTTATGCAATTTCTTTAAGCGCAATCAAGGCAGAATGTTGTGGCCTCTGGCTATCTTATGCATTCTCTCCACGGTCTTAATGTTCCCTGCTGCTCAGCCAGTGAGTGATGTCATTGTATGTTTGGGATGTTGAGAGTGTTTGTGCTTGGATAAGTGGAGGTTGGAGTGAGAGGGCCTGAGCAGCAGGATGTTGCTTCTGGTGGGGCTTTATCTGTAACCTACAACTAAGTTAATACACCTACTTCTTTTATAACGTATGAGTATCCATCCTTGATTGTACCACTGGCAATAAGCAGAAAAGAAACTATATATGAAGATCAAGAAACTAAGAAGAAACTAGTGGAACTGCTGAAGAAACTAAGAGGATCACAAAATTAAAAGAGATTGAAGCCTGTAAGGAAGTATTGCACCTGGTAGCCCCACCAGTGTCTATTTACACCAGACAGCCTGCAGTCCAAGGCATTTTCACAAGCTAGTGTAATTTGTGCAGAAGATCGTGAGGATGCTGCTGAGTTAATAGGACTTTGGTGTCAACTAGATTGAAGTTGCAGGATTTCATCATTTGTCTAGTCATGCCAGAGGGGAATGAATTGATAGCATACATTAGAAGAATTTAAAGTGAACCGGCAGATCTAGAGGTGCTTGCCAACCCGGAAAATATTCTGGTAATGTCAATCGGCTACCTGCTTTTGCGTCCTACATGTACAGTGATTTATGGTGGTTATCAGTGGTCAGAGGAACCAGCAAGAGAGACGGCCGTGCTGACAATGAGGGAAAACATGAAATGCAGTGAGCAAAGCAATCAGACTGGCAGTGCATGCAATCAGCTGTTTTAGAGCTGAAGTGAAGTTTTATTGGTGTTGGGGTGTTCATCAACATTAACAGACAGCGAGCTGTGAGTACCATTCTGGTTTACGTTTAAAGACTTCAAAAATGTGCATGCCTCAGTAGCGCTGTGTTAATAGTGTGAAAACCCAACGTGTGCCTTCTGTGGAATCCTAAACTCAAGCTGGAGTGTGAGCGTCAGCGAGAGGCAGACGGCGCTCTTCGTATCGACAGCTTCAGGTTTGTGTGGCCTCGTCATTGACACGATGACATCACACGCACATGAGGAGTCCGCCATTTTTGGTTGGGATTCCTTCGGAATAGAGCAGGCAGCAGCTGAAGTTGTGAACGGTGGTGGTAAGAACCGGGGCATCGACTTCAACGAAGGTTCCCAAGAAGTAGCTGCGGGTAGGTGAGCAAGCTGTATGCTGCATACAAGGGCACTGACCTTCCCATGACAAGATGGTCAGGAAGCACTGCTGTGGAGCGAACTGGCGACAAGGAGCATTGGAACTCATAAAGCAAGTACCTGCAGTGAGAGTTGGAGTTGAGGCACTTGAAGGGCCAATTTTAAGTGTGTGCCTATCACTGCTAGGATTAATTATTAATGCTGTATTAAATTGAAAAAAGCTATGCTCATGCTGACAATTTTAATGTGGTATTAATTTGAGGAATGTTACACTAATGCTGACAAGGTTAATGCAGATTTCTGTATTAATGTTTCGAATGCTGATTTTCACTGTTGCCATGCTTACCAAAATTACCAACATTTTTCCGTGTGTATAGTGTGCTGAAGTTTTAACGCCATGCTGAATTTCAGAGATGTATGATTTGAGGTTGAATGCTAGAGTCACATGTGCTGAGTGACATGTTAGTGTCTTGAGACTAGTTTTCTTGTCCTGTTTATTATGCAGAAGGAGGAGAGTGTGTTGAGTAGCATTTTAGTGATGTGAGATTAGTCTCTTGGTCCTTATTTGGGACTGTGTATTTGACCAACCTTCCTAAGGGGTTCAGGATGTAGGGGCAATGTGTTAAGCCCAGAGGGTAGAGTTACCATCCATTCCTAAGGGGTTAAGGCTGCGGGGGCAGTGCGTTTAGCCCAATGTTTTAGGGGGGATTTACACCCCAGTTATAAGTCAATCTTTCCGAAGGGGTTTAGGATGTGGGGGCGGTGTGTTAATCTCAATGTTAAGGGGGTATGCTGTTACACTCCACTGCAGTAGAGGGTAGGTGAAACCCTGGTTCTGTTTAAGTGTATGGTGACGGGGGTACTTGTTTACACCCCAATGCAGTAGAGTGTGGAAGAAGCCCTAGTCCCGTTTGAGTGTTTGTGCTGGGGAGGGCAACAGGCTGGTCCTGTTAGAGTGAACGTGTTGTGGAGGGGAACGGGTAGTTAGTGTTCCCTGATGAATGAGCAGAGGAGTTTTGGGTTATCTGTACACTGGTATTGTAAATTTGTGGGACATATTGATTGCCTGCGGATTTTACCTCCTTGCATCCCATTGGAGTATGAAGTTATGCAGAGATTGTTTGTTTAACCTTTTCTGTTTATTTTGTTAGTGTGGTATTTATAGTTTTGTTTGACATTTTGTGTGGGTGGTGTTTTCCCGACCTGCTGAATTTTCTATTGTTTTCATAAGGAGGGAGTTGTGTTGTGGCCTCTGGCTATTTTATGCATTCTCTCCACAGTCTTAATATTCCCTGCTGCTCAGGCAGTGAGTGAGGTCATTGTATGGTTGGAATGTTGAGAGTGTTTGTGGTTGGATGAGTAGACAGTTGGAGTGAGAGGTACTGAGCAGAAGGATGCTGCTCCAGGTGGGGCTTTATAAGTAACCTACAACTAAGTTATTAAACCTACTTCTTTTATAACATAAGAGTATCCATCCTTCATTGTAACACAGAACCTTCGGCATGCAGCTCCTGGTTCATTCTCTGTCCATGCACATGAATTACTTCAACAACAAGCTGGTGTCCAGGAGGTACCCCAGTCCCAGGGTGCACAGCCTTTAGTGTCGGCCCGTGGGCCAATGTATTTCAGCAACAATCTTGTTGTTCTCATTTTAATCCATTTTAGTCAATTTAGTCCATTTTAAACAAAACGAAACATACATTTTCAAGATTTCCGTGCTTTTATTTAAACTTGGTTATTCCTGTGCAAACGTTGCCCACCCCCGGAAAATATCTGTTTGCTCTGACCTGATGGGAGCTTTGACAGCTCCTGCCAAGTCAGAGCAAACACTCCGCTTCCAGCAAGCGAGAGCTGATAAAATACTCTCGCTTGCTGGAAGTGGAGGTTTTGTCTGCTGCCAAGTGGGCAGGGAAACAGATGAAAGAATTACTCTTACATGAAGAGAGCTGCATGTTTAGCAGCTCCCTGTCTGTGAAAGCAATGCCGGCACCCGCAGGAGGCGGGGAGCCAGCGGGACTGCGGAGGCCTTGAGGATCCCCCCACTGTCCCTTAGCACACTGGGTGCCCTGGGGGCACCCAGGAGATGATGCCAAGCCCTGTAGGATGGGGTCCCTGGGGTTGAAAACAGCCCGGGGAAGGGGGCATGTTGGGCAGAGATGCAACAACAGCGGACCTCACCCCCTACATTCGCAGATCTATTGCCAGCAATACAGAACTCCAAGGCGCAACTGGCTATCAAAATTGATTCAGTCACAATTGACGTCACCGTCCTCCATGCTGACCAATGAAGAGTTACAGACAGGGTCACCACTGCGGAAAAGACTGTGGATGCCCTGTAACGGGAAGTTCAGTCCCTTCATGGCACGATCGCTGCCCTCCAAAAAACCAACTGTGGATTACCAACTCTCTCAACCCTAAATGGCTGTCAAAGTTCTTCACCATAGAAAGGGCTCACAGAGAGCTAGCTCCCCCACCAAAACCTGGTGCCCTGCCAAGAGCCACGATTGCCCACCTATTCTATGTCTGAGACCAGAAAGCCATTCCTCAGCATGTCTGAAACTAGGGCCCACTAATTTTCGACGGGGCACCCATTTCAATATTTACTGATTATAGCCAAAAAGTCCAGGAGCAACGAAGAGCATTCCTAGCAGTAAAAAAACGCTTGAGGGACATGAACCTGAAGTACAGCCTGATATCCCCACGAAGCTACATGTTCTCCATGAAGGGAGGGCACTCATTTTTATCAGTCTCTGAGAAGCCTGTGAATGGTTGGACACACTGGGAAACAATGAGAGCCGGACCTCCGACGGGCGGGCCTCGACTCAGTAGACCTCTCCAAGAAAATCTGGCCACAATTGTCTTCGAAAAAGCAACAGAAAGAACTCGACAGGTCGCGCTCACCAAGGAGAATTGTGTTGTGCCCGGATGGCACTATGAAGGACTCCAAGTTCATGCCCGGTTCACAAGACCCTTTACGGAGATGTCAGAGATGTCAGAGCGATCCAGGCATGGCTAGCAACAGCATGGACTTGGGTACCGCCTGATGAAACAGCTGCAAAAGAAAACCTACAGGGGTCACGCTCGTCGGGACGAATTGTGGTGTTATCTGGTGGTGACCTGGGCGATGCCAAGACCTTTCTGGGGTTGGCAGGGTATGCCCAGACGTGGGTTCCTTGCTCACTTTGCCACTGGATTCAAGCTAGCCTGGCTGATGAAGGGTGTTACCCAGAGACCGGTCCCAGGATGCTTGTTTCCGGTTCAGGTAAGACCTGTCTTGTCAGTTCAGGCTGGACTGTTCCCATGAGGCACAGGGTCAAGACTGATTTGCATGTAGCTGGGTCTGAACTGAGGTGGCGAAGTGAGCTAAAGAATGATGATGGATTCAACCCAGATCTGTGACTGGGGGTGAGTGTCTGAAAAGTTTCAGCCCTCCGTCCATCATCTCCTTGTGTTTGCTTTGTTCGCTCTAAGTTGGCAGGGTATGCCAAGACGTGGGTCCCTTGCTCACTTTGCCACTGGATTCAACCTAGCCTGGCTGATGAAGGGTGTTACCCAGAAACCGGTCCCAGGATGCTTGTTTCTGGTTCAGGGAAGACCTGGCTTGGTTGTTCGGGCTGGACAGTTCCCATGAGG
Organism: Calotriton arnoldi; assembly: GCA_963921515.1. Classification (NCBI taxonomy): domain Eukaryota; kingdom Metazoa; phylum Chordata; class Amphibia; order Caudata; family Salamandridae; genus Calotriton; species Calotriton arnoldi. The sequence continues at coordinate 15,748 of CAWUFW010031191.1, forward strand.
CACAGGGTCAAGACTGATTTGCATGTAGCTGGGTCTGAACTGAGGTGGCGAAGTGAGCTAAAGAATGATGATGGATTCAACCCAGATCTGTGACTGGAGGTGAGTGTCTGAAAAGTTTCAGTGCTCCGTCATCATCTCCTTGTGTTTGCTTTAATCCAATTACATACACCAAAGCTATTTATCTCCAAAGACACT
>CAWUFW010031192.1:0-15939 GCA_963921515.1 Calotriton arnoldi
ACTTTGACTTTGAAGAGGAGTGTAAGTTATGACTTGGTAAGTCGGGCTGGAACTTATTCCTAAAACGCATTCGGCCAGTGGCATGATATAACTGAAGGGCTTTGAAGATGATACATTTGGCAATAGGCAGCCAATGAAGGGTTTTGAGAGGTTTGGAGATTGGGGATCTTGGGGCAAGGACCCAAGATTAAATGGTCTGCCATGCTCCAGACTACCTGAAGGTGATGGGACAGGTTAATAGGGAGCCCAGAGCAGAGTGAGTTACCGTAATCAAGCTAGGAGAGAAAAATGGCTTGGCCTACAGGTTTCCTAGTGAAAGAGGGAGAGGAGGGTTGATTTTCCAAAGCATATGGAGAGAATAGAGGCAAGATGAGGCCACATGGCCATATTGGCCTCCAGAAAAACGAAAGGAGTCAAAAAGAAAAGCAACATTCTTAGGTTGACCGGAAGGGTAGGCAAGTTCTGAGGGCTATCAAAGTCTTGACAAGATGGGTGTGCAATCCCCCCTTATCATGACTTAATTCTTGTGAGCATTCAGTTTGAGACTTTTATTATTCATCCAGCTAGTGGCTGTTGTCATGCAGGAACAAAATCTTTACTGAGTGTCCTTAACATTATCATTGATTAAAACAATAATTTCAATGTTTTCTGCTTATGACATGAAACTGAAGCCAAATGAATAAACCAGGAAGCAAGAGGAGTAATGTAGATGCTAGAATAGTTGGGAGTAAGAGAAGAACATTGGACCCTACAGGAAATAGGAAAAGAAGAAAAACAGACTGAAAAGTAAGACAGCCTGGTTTCTCTCAGTAGCCCAACCATTAGGAGCAGATTCCAACTAAAGCATACCCGTGAATAGTCCATCACCCTCTGCAGAGTATAATCCCAGTGTATATCAGTGCTATGAGCTCTGCGACACAGTTGTTTATAGTATTTAGAGAGAGATCCTATGGTGTATGATGTTGTACTCATGGTTAATCTTGGCTGGTATACATAGCAGGGGTATGCACAATCATGGCTGAGCAGTTTAAGGTTGATGACTAGATGGTAACAGGACTGCTGCTCAAAGTAATTCCCTTCATTGGAATATATATGGCAGGCAAGGCCAACAGTATCAATATGCATGTAAAGAGCACTGCAATGGCACAATCAAAGAGTACTGAACAGGGTCTATCCCTCTGAAATGCTGTTGGGTTGGCAGTAATGAGCCAACTGCCTGTGAAAACATTGTTGCAGTATATTCAAATATGGGGCTATTAAAAGAGCCCCAATACTCTCTTGAATTATTTAGGTGTTACAATTGAGCTTCACAATGCAACAGGATGCCAAAAACATTACCAATATAGATCTATAGTAATAATTGATCAACAGCTATTTTTAGCCCTTTAGTTAAAAAATAAATCCATTCACAAGCAAATTGGGCATAAATTCCTAATCAGGTCCCCAAGGGTGGATGACCACTTTCACTAGTATGATCAAATTATCCTGTAATTCCTTTGAATCCTCTCATGCTTCCAGAGTAGGGTGGAAAATGGCAGAATTATGTGAGATATGAAGGGGCAGCAGCTTGTGAGTAGGCTTTGTATTGGGCATATTATTGGTATTATTAGGCCCAGGTGATGCAGACTGTCTGAGAAAGCAATATGTAGCCTCCATGATGAAGGGACTGACAGTGCTGTGCAACCCCTCCAGGCAGGTGGCAGCCGGATAAGAGTAAGTCCAGCCTGGAGTATGTTGAGCACTGTCACAGTGACAGGTCCTGTATGTGCATCTCACCGTGTACCAACCTGTGAATGATGTTCAGATTGTTCATGAGGAGCTCCCTTAAAGGCTTCAGTCATGGGAAGCTTCTGCAAATCATGAATGGGCACTTACACTGTGGCCTTCTAGCTCTACACATGGATATAATAATACAATGCAGTGCGATGGAGCACTCCATTTAGTGCACTGGGGTCTGGCATTGTCTCTTTCCAACAGTCCTTGGTGCCAGACTCACTGGATTGTACATTAGCAAGACTTCATGGCTGCTACTTCCTAAGGGTCTGCGGTTCGGGGATACTTTGACTTGTCCCAGAGCTGTTGGAGGTCTCCAAAAGCCTACAGGACAGACATGTGCAGCAGCTCCCTGGGTACATTTTAGACCCTCAGGCTATCTTTTCCAAACAAGGAAGCATCCAGAAGATTTTAATGTATATATTACACGTACATATTCAGCCTGATCAGATAAAGCACCTCTTAAAACTGACTAGATATGAAACTCCGCCCAAAACTTCTGATATGTTTGCACCATTGAGTATTGATATTTTATTGTCAGTACTTTTAAAAACAACTTTCGGGGTGGGTAGGGGATGCAGCCATGATGTTAGAAATTACAGATCTGCCTTCTAAGCTCCTGCAGGGCCTGAACTTACTGCACCCTAGTTCAGTGCATATTAGTGCATCCACCCATAGGCAAATTCCGAGATACCTTTAAGCATGTGAGGACCAGGGTGGCACCCACTGCTTTCATATCTCATTTTAGAGTGAGCACTGCGGGCATCTTGGTCAAGGTGATTTAGCTTCATGGCGTTTGTGGCTCGCTTATGTCCCACTTGAAGATTTGCTTCCAGGACAGTGCACAGTGAGAAAGCAACACTGAGGACTTTGTAGAGCTGGTCACAAACCACACTGGCCTAGATGATGTGCTCCTGTCAGGAGGTTGGCAACAAGAAGGCTAAAGGAGTTGCTGAAACTCCTTTGGATGATACCATGGAAGTGTTGCCTAGTGGAAGATGGCAGTGAATTCCTAGTCATACAGTTGTCCCCAGACTGGTTGCATGTTGCTTGGGCAAGGGAGGGGATTGTCCTGCTGAGGAGTTACCACAAACTACATTAAAGAACTGGTACTTGATTCAAGGGGGCAGGCATCTGATGTCTGAGGTATTCCACTGGCTCATACAGTGGAGTGCCGGACAGTGGAGTGGCATGAAATGGACTGTGGTAGAGTGTAATAGCGTCCAGTGGAGTAGCATAGATTGCAGTGGCATAGAGTGGAGCAGTGTACAGTGGCATGAGGTACAGTGTACTGGTATAAAGTAGAATTGCATGGAGTGGAATTGCATAGAGTGGAATAGAATAAAGTACAGTGGCGTACAGTGTAGCAGCATACAGTCAAGTGGCATAGACTGGAGTGGCATACAATAGAATAGTGTACAGTAGAGTAGCATACACTTAAATAGCATACAGTGGAGTAGTGGGTATACAGTAGAATAGCGTAGATTGGGATGGTGCACTCTGACGTACACTGGAACAGTGTCTAGTGCAGTGGTGTACACTGAAGTAGTGTACAGGCGAGTGGCATAGAGTGCAATAGCATAGACTGTAGTGTCATAGAGTAGAGATGCGTACTGTGAAATAATGTAAAGGGAAGTAGCGTAGAGTGGAGGAGTGTACAGTGGAGTGGCATAGACTAGAGTGACATAGAATAGAGTGGTATAGAGTATACTAGCCTACAGTGAAGTGGTGTAAAGTGGAGTGGCATAGAGTGGAGTCGCATAGAGTGGTGTGGCGTAGAGTAATTGAAACCACAGTACTACCTAAGAGGTACTGTGGTACTTAAAAAAAATCTTACAAAATTGAAAAGACACTGTAATACACTATATTTCACAAATAAAGTGTTGTAAAAGTCTACTCGACTCTATTCCACTTTTTTTTTAAGGGTTTTATATGGCGTGAACTAGACCCGAGGATATCAGGTATCATAGCGCTTTACATGCGCACCAGTTTCGTTACAGATGGATACATTCATTTTTTTGTTAGACACGGGGAGATTAAGTGATTTGCCCAGAATCACAGGACTTTACGACAATAGTCTTTACAACACTCTTCTCCACTGTACTGTACGACACTGCACATAACACTTCACTCGACGACACTAGACTCTATGATTTGAAGCAGTTTTATCAATAAAAATTTAAGAAAACCATTGAAATTTAATGCAAAAACCTAAGGTTAAAGCTTAGTTATACTGAAGAAAACCTTTTTCCCTACACAAACCAACCTTAAATTACACAAACTTTGGAAATTCAATAGTTATAGTTATAACTTTCATTTACAACTTATCCACCACAGTCAAATTATATATATATATATATATATATATATATATATATATATATATATATATATTCACTAAAAAAACAAATGTTACAGGGATGTTATAGTTAGGGGTAGATTTTACCCGTACAAAACCAGTGAAATTCAGCCGTTATAGTTAGCTGAGTTAACTATAATTCGCCTCTCTGCAATGCACTGCTTATGACCTTTACATATTACATCACTCATGACATGGTCAGTGGCATCACTGATGACATCTCAAATGACATCATTGATGACATCATCCACAGCATCTCTGATGTACCCACTCACACTCCTATAGAATCTTTTATACACCCACTGCTACTCACACACAAACATTCATAAACCCATTCACAGAGCCATACCAGTACTTACACACACATTCACTGATTCATAGATCTATACACACATCCACTCACTCACCCATACAGCCACTCATACACCCACCCACTTACTCACTCACTCACTAATACAGCCATTGACATATCCACTCATATACCCATACAAACACTCACACAATTAAGTGACTCACCAATAGAAGACTCACACACCTAGACCCATAGTCTATCACACAGCCACTTATGCACCCGAACAGTTACACACACACACACACACACTTATTTACTCATACAAATAGTAACACGTACTCACTCACCTATACAGTCACTGACAGAAGCGCACAATCATCCATATAGCCACTCTCACATTCACTCACTCATGCATACAGTCACTCATATACCCCGTCACTCACCTATACTGCCTTGCACAGACCACGTTACTCACTCATACTGACACATGCACTCAGTCACTGACACAGCCATACACACACTCACTCACTCACTCATACAGCTTCTTACACATGTACTCAGTATACCATACAATTACTGACTCACCTACTCACTCATCCATACAGGCAGTCACACACCTCCTCACCCACACATATAGACACCCAGACAACCATAGAGGTAGTCAGACTACCAATCAATCACCCATATATCCATTCACATACCCACTGACACACTCATACACCCACTTGGACCAACTGACAGACAGATACATACATTTATACACCCAGTCACTCACCCATACATTCTCTGAGACACCTAATCACTCACTTATACAGGCAGTCATGCACCCACTGAGTCATCCATACAGACACTCACACACCCACTGATTCACAAATACACCTTTGTATATATATTCAACACTCATAAACTTTGTAAAAACACTCACAGTCACTGGATGAGGTCATCACTGATGTCATGAGTGATGTCATTTGAGATGTCATCAGTGATGTCAATGACCATGTCATGAGTGATGTAATATGTGAGGTCATACGCAGTGCATTACGGGGGTGCAAGTTATAGTTAACTCAGCTAACTATAACAGCTGATTATCTCTGATTTTGTACGAGTAAAATCTGCCCCTACCTATTACATCCCTATAACCTTTTTTTTGTCTGAATTTCTAAGGTTTTTTAAATGGTAATTCCTAACTATAACGTCCCTTTAACCTTTGTTTTATTCAGTGAATTTCTATGGTTTTTTGAGTTGTAGTCACGTTGGCAGAATGGTGGAGAAAGGGGGTGGGGCCTCCAACCAGCTCTCAGGAATCCTGCTGTGTAGGACATACAGTAGGTGCCAGGAGGACTTGTTGGCCCCAAAGGTCCGTCAGGAATAAAGTGGACTTCATCCCCCAACCAGAAGTGCGCCAGGAGGCGAGTTTTCAGAGTGGTGGAGAAAGGGGGTGTGGCCTCTGACAACTTCTTAGCAATCCTGGACGTCCTTGGGGACCAACTACCCCTCCTATTACCTCGAATAAGTCCCATATAGCAGGATTGCTGAGATCTGATAGGAGGCCACGCCCCCTTTCTCCACCACTCTGCAAATTCACCTCCTGATGCACTACTAGTAGGGGGATGAAGTTCTCTTGGCTATTGAGGGTCCTTGGGGGCCCACTACCCCCGTTACCTCCAGCAAGTCCCATACAGTGGGTTTGCTGAGAGGTTTTCAGTGGCCATGCCCTCTTTCTCCTCCACTCTGAAAATGCACCTTCTGGCGCACTACTATTTGGGGGATGAAGTCCACTTGGCTCTTAAGGGTCCGTGCAGGCCATCTAGCCTACCTGTTAGGTCCAGTAAGACCCACACACCTGGATTGCTGAGAGGTGGTCATAGGCCACACCCCCTTTCTCCACTACTCTGCAAACGTACATCCTGGTGAACTGCTGCTTGAGGGATGAAGTCCACTTTAATCCTGAGGCCCTCATAAAGCAAGGAGACCTCATCCCCCCACCAGCAGTGCACCGAGAGTTGCGTTTGCAGAGTGGTGGAGAAAGGGGCATGGCCTCTGACCACTTCTCAGCAATCCCACCGTGTGGGGCTTACTGGAGGAAACAGGAGATCTTCTTGGCCTCTGAGGACCCTCAGCAGCCAAGGGGACTTCATCCTCCAACCAGGACCATGCCAGGAGGTGCATTTGCACAGTAGTGGAAAAAGGGGGTGGGGTCTCCTGCAAGTTGTGGCTTTTTCTAGGAAGGGTGGCCGCACGGCCCCCCTTTCAGGCTGATTTCGGCCCCAGGGACCCGACCCCCCGGGGACAGGCCATCATTATATATTTTTTTTAATGGGGAGGGGGCCTGCGCGGCTCCCCTCTCCTGCCCCATATTGCCCCAGGGACCCCATCTCCTGGGGCATGCAATTTTTTTTATAACTGGGAGGGAGGCAATGCGGCTCCCCTCCCCAGGCCTATTTCAGCCCTGGGGACCCCAACCCCGGGGCCAGGCCTTCATCATTTTTTTTAAGATGGGGAGGGGGCCTGCGTGGCTCCCCTCCCCTCCCCAGGCCGATATTGCCCCAGGGATCCCATCCCCCAGAGCATGGCCAGGTCATTAGGGACTGTGGGGGGAGCTTCAAGGCTCCCGCCAGGCCATAGCAAACTGCAATGTCCCATGGATGGGAACCCCAGATATTGCTGGAGCCAGTGCTGGTGGGTGATGGTCCCCAGGGTCATCTAGGGCTCCTGGAGGGGGGCCAAACGCCCCCCTCCTTTCATCACATTTGCCCTGGGGAGGTGGTGGTCCCTGGGGCCTAGGGTCCGCACTAGATTTGTGCCCCGGGGAGGTGGCAGTCCCTTGGGCTGCGGGGGAGGCCATAGGGCCTTCCCCGCTTTAAAAAAAAAAAGACAAGTGTGTACCCTGGGGAGTTGGCAGTCCCTGGGGCAGCTGGGGGGCTGCGTGGCCCCCGTATTTGAATATATTAACCCCAGGTAGGTGGCAGTCCCCGGGGCTGTATGGGGGGCTGGACCACCCCATGAATTATAACGTAATATTGCCCTGGGGAGGTGGTGGTCCCTGGGGCTGCAGGGACCCACACGGGCCCCAGCATTATTATTTGTAATTGCCCCCGGGACCTGGCCTACACGGGGGCCTAATTAACCGAAGCACAGCAACCCACGCTTTGTTTTTTAAAAGTTTTTGTGAGATTCGTGTATCCATCGCACCTCCCGCCGAATTTGTTTTTAAAAAATACTTTTTTTGGCCCTGGAGAAGAGGCCTAAGGGGTCAGGGTGTTTCTACCCTGCCCCATTTTCTTTTTTTTCAATGTTTTTTCCTGTGACTCAGTTCAACCGAGTCACAAGAAGCCTGCCAACACCTGGTTTGAAGTGTTGACAGCCAATCAGATCTCAGGCACGAGATCGGGAGAAGGTGCAGATCCATCGCGGCCACAGTTGTATATCTGAGAAATCTTTCAATTTCGTAGCAACTACTGAACAGATTTACACCATTTAACAACAAGCATTAAAAATGCAATAGGTCTCGCCTTTCATTAAGTTAAAGCCATTTGCTTTGCTATAGAATACCATTAGCAAAGCAAATGGCTTTAACTTAATCAAAGCGAGACCTATTGCATTTTCAATGCTTGTTCTTTATTATTGCATAGGAGAGCACCTTGAAATACATGAGTCCAGAATGTGCTCTGTACAAATACCTCTTGCGTGCATGATTTAATAGATTATTAATGTTTCTCCAAACGCAATAAGAATCTAGGCCACGCAGGATGCACATGACAACTGACTTGCCTCTTAGTTCACTAATGGCATCCTCGTGAGGGTGGAGAAACGCATAAATGTTTCTAAGTTCAAGTTTTAAAACTATCGCTTTAAATAAATACCTCTCAATACATTGATATTATCGGATGCACTAAGGTGAAACGCTTCCACATGCTGCAGCAATGGAAGCTACACCCCTGCTAGTGCGTGGTACAGATATATGTGCAGCTGAACGTGGGAGAAGGCGAGTGGGTCGGCAGGGGTGTTCTATGGTTTTGGGAGGTGTGGAAGCTGGGAGAGGCAGATCCAAAACACTGGGTAGGGTAAAGACTTGGGCTGGCACCACTTTCATCGCACTGTGCAATGCACTGAGATAACAAGCACCAGCATACACAATACACGAATAGAGCCACTGGTCGTGCAATGCACTAGCCCTGCGTTAATCTCCAAGCTGAGCACAGCACCAATGGCAGAGCCCGATAAAAGCAGACCAATGAGGAAACTGCAATGTGTTAGCGGTGCGAAGCAGCCTTCGGGGCACATATGTGCGCAGGGGGGCCCTGGGGAAAGGATAGGGTGAAGATAAGGGCATCTTTATCAGGTTTTCTTTGAACCTCGCGCCCCTCCCTTCTTTCCAAGAAATGATAACTGATCAAACCTCATTACTCACCCTCCCTCCGTAGCCCCAGGCTCCACGAGCGTCCCAGACCCCCGCAGTAGGCGGGGGGACAGGTAAGACTGTGCCCCCCGCATGACACCCTGCTGGCCTGGCGCCCTCACAGTGGTCCGCACGGATGTGGACGCGCCTCCTTGACCATCTCTTCAGGAGGGGGGGGCGGCGACAGCGGCTCCTGGAGCGGCGAGCACTGTGCGCTTCATGGAAGACGCCCCCTCCCCTCGCCCCGCGGGGAGATGGATGAAGCTAATAACGAGAAGGTGATGTCCCCTGGCTTCAGCGACAGAGGCTTGGGGAAAATGGCACGGGCACAACTGACGCACAAACCCTGTGGTCTTGGGCATGTTGGTGCTTCTCGCTGGAATACGATGCCAAACACGGCTATTTACCGACTTATTGACAGCTTGCTTACATAATTAGTCTTACTGAAAGCAACTTTCAGTCAGCGCTCAATAAAACGCACAATGCCGCAGCTTTAAGTACACTAAGGTCGCAAAGCACACCCCAGAGCCTGATAGATCCAGGAGATTGCCGATGTTGTTGTGCAGCTTTAAACCTTGCCCAGGCCACACAAGCAGCGTGCATCAGTAAGTTTTTTTTAATGTATAAATTCTTATTGGCATTTAAGCAATATGGTAAATTTAGGTTTCTATATAGTAACAACAACCCAACCCACTCCCCCTGCTCACCACAACCGCTGAACAAAACCGAGCAATGAACATTCTGCGGGGTGAGGGCATCGGTAAGTTAATTAGCAGCAGGCCGACTTCTGCTTTCCGCCCCTGTGGAGGGCTCCGATCACGGTTCTTCTCGGATGCCTCTTAGACGGGACTGAGCAAAACACATCACTGGTTGTCTCCTGCAGCTCACATGTAGGGCAAACTCAGCCTTTCAGCCTTCCCTGCAAGGCTCACAAAACACGCAGCGTGCGTTCAATTCCTAAGTAACGGCTTCTGTCTTTCAAGATTCAAGATACTGTATGTTGTGTGGACTTTACAAAAAATCAACATAATGATAATTTAAATCACGCGCACAGACAAGGGTGCGCAAATGTGCAGCCTTTTGACACCCGATTGCTCTTCGGTTTAGCAAATGGATGCAGTCAGACAGGCGGTGGCTGGTTGCTATAGTAACTGGAGAGTGCTCACAATGTTGGTGCAGAGAGCTCAGGTATGGTATCACACCTGCAGGGGCTGAGCCTAAGGGGAAAGACAGTGCGGAGTGTGGGATCCGAGCTCACTGGATTTACCTTTCTGCAGCCGGTGTTTTAGCGCGCTCCTATGACAACCAGGAGATGCCTCCAAAAGGCAGTCACAGTCCAAATGATGGGGCATAAAACACACCAGGCATGCTCTGGACACAAGGCGTTCATCAGCTTGATATAAGCGTTACAGGCATTTCCAATCGATAAGTTTTTCTCTCTGCTTAACAGCAAGGCAGGTGATCAATTCTCAACTTTCTCTGCGCAGACACCGTGGGATGAGCTAGAGGTGAGGCAAATGGTGGTCAGCCCTGCGGAAACACCTGCGCGAGGGGCTTGGAACCCTTTCCTAACACCGAGCCCGCACCACACAACCAGATCGCGAGAGATAAAAGATGGCAAAATGGGGCTCGAGGCGGAAAGGTGGGGGGTGGCGTGCGGTGGGAGGGTGGGAAAGGGGCACGCACGGACTGGAATGAAGCGAGTTTGACAGCTCCATTGTCGGGCCGTCCCATTGTCAGGCACAGAGATGAATTCAAAGCTATGCATCCGCTGCCGGATAAACAACAGGCTACATTTTCAAAGCACGGAGCCAAACTGGCAGAGTTCCCGCTCACCCTCACTCACTCTCCGCCCTAAAAAGGCTTGTCGAGTGCACCACTCCCCCCGCTGCACACTTCAGGACGCTGCGCTAGCCCACGTGAGGCCACTCCGTCCCCCTAGAAGTGGGCCCGGGCAGTGGCAGCGCCGAGAGGCTCTATTTAGGGAGGATAAATCCAGATTAAAGCACCGTTGGCAGTGGCAGCTTCCACCCTGGCACGAGGGCGGCTTTAGACAGGATTAGGAAAGGATGTAGAGGGAGGCTGTTCCCAGAGAAGGCTGAGTTTGTAGTGGGCACGGAACAAAGACAAAAAAAGATGGCTCCCGGAGAGCCCGCCCGCCTTCCCTATTCCCGCCGAAAGCCTGAAGTCCACTCACCAGCCAGCCGAAGGGGTGAGAGCGAGGGGCCGAGCCGCACAGACGACGCGGGGAAGGCACAGCTGCCCAGCCCTTTGCACGCACCCCTGAAAAATCACGTTCACCACCACTGACTGCCTCGCGAAAGAAATCCATAGGCCCAGCCCTGACAAAAGCAAGCATCGATCTCTTGTCTTTATGGGGCCATGTGTTTCTAATTAGAAACACATGGCCCCATAAAGATAAGAAAGTGCTTTGCGACAACAGCAAAGCAGGCCACCGAGTCCGGATCGGAGGCGAAAGGGCGTGAACCAAAACCCTCATTTCCAATGGGAGGCCACCGTTTAACATAAACGGTGACACCAGCTAATGGAAATGAGGGGCGGGGCTTAAAGCCCTCTTCTAAAAGTCCTTGTTAGCAATAAATCTCGCCGATGATGATGTCATCAGTGATGTCATTTGAGATGTCATCAGTGATGTCATCAGTGATGTCACTGACCATGTCATGAGTGATGTAATATGTGACGTCATCAGCAGTGCATTGCGGGCGCGAGTTATAGTTAGCTGAACTAACTATAACGGGGAATTTCACGGGTTTTGTACGAGTGAAATGTCAACTAATCATAACTGTCCCTAAAACCTATGGTTTTTTCAGGGAATTTCAAAGGTTTTTAAATGCTAATTTCTAACTGTAACCTGTCTGAAACCTATGGTTTTTTCAGTGAATTTCAAAGGTTTTTAAATGCTAATTTCTAACTATAACGTGCCTGAAACCTATGATTTTTAAGTGAATTTCAAAGGTTTTTTAAATGCTAGTTTCTAACTATGCCTACAGAGGTAGGACATGTGAAGAAAGAAGAAAAAACGCACAGAAAGAAGCAAAAGATGTGCAGAAAGAACCAACAGAGGAGCAGAAAGAGGCCTTGTTGCAAAATCATCCTGTGCCCACAACTTTTTCAGACGGGTACTGGTGGTAACTGACTCTGACTAACCAGAGCCAGTGCTATGCTAAAAGACACTTAGAATACAGTGAAAACACCTACATACACTAGGGAACACTATGCGTTGGGGTACCCCTGTGATTAGCATGACCTCCTCTGCAAGTCCCTAGTACATAATAGGGCAGGGGGATTAAAACTACCTCTTAAAAGCCAGCTAGGGCGCGTTTGCACAGTGGTGAAGGGAGGGGGCCTGAGGTGACATGTGTGCAAACGCACCCCGTGGTGCGTTTTGGGTTGCGGGATTAAGTCCCCTTGAATTCTGAGGGTCCCTGGGGCCCAACTAGCCCCCAGGTACCTACAGTTAGGACCACAGAGCTGAGTTGCAGAGAGGCGTGTCCGAGGCCACGCACCTTTTTCACCTCTCTGCAACGCAACTCTGTTGTGCTTACTGAAGGTACCTGGTGGGCTAGTTGGCCCCAGGGTCCCTCAGGATTCAAAGGGAATTAATTCCCCAACTTAAAACGCACCACAGAGCGTGTTTCGCATGTCACCTGAGGCCCCGCCCCTCCCTTCACCACTGTGCAAACGCGCCCGTGGTGCGTTTTAAGTTGGGGGATTAGGTCACCTTGAATCCTGAGGGTCCCTGGGGCCCAACTAGCCCACTAGGTACTTCCAGTAAGCACCACAGGCCTGCGTTGCAACGCCTGTAACAAATTGTGCAGTTGTGTTTAGGTAGTGAAGAGGGTCGTGCTGGGGATAGTGTTTTAGGGTTTAGGGTGAGTGCACTGGTGTTTGTGTAGTGTAGGGGGTCATGCTGGGGGTAGATTTAGGGTTTAGGAGTAGTGCAGTGGTGTTTGGGTAGTGTAGGGAGTAGTGCTGGGGGAGTGTTTTAGGGTTTAGGGTAGTTCAGTGGTGTTTGGGTAGTGTAGGGGTCGTGCTGGGGGTACTGTTTTAGGGTTTAGGGTAGTGCAGTGGTCTACTAGCCTCTCGGACTGCCGATTAGCCTTGGCGCCACTGCTTCTGGGAGCCCGTACTCTGGGACTCTGAAAGAAGGAATGCTCATTCTGCAGCTGCTGTCCCACAGCTCGCGGTGCAGCTGATGACCAAAAACCAATAAGTACTGGCGCACTCAGTACATGTAGACGCCCCACTCTGGAGCGCAGGGGTAAATAAAATGCCCAAACGATGCAGCGGCCCGCAACTGCGCAGGCCCAGGCCAGGCCACAGCCCACCGGGGAAAACCCCCCTGAAATCAAAATTGCCACTACGTTGCAGCGTCTGCCCACCGCGGTGCAGCTGTAGAGGGAGACCAGCACGGCCACTTCTGGCTCACCCCCGGCCCCACTCACCGGGATTCCTCGAGTCGTGGCCAGCAACTCCGCTCTTGCTGGCTGGAGGTGGCTGTGGAAGGAGTGTGCAGCACCGCTCTGGCTTCTCGGGTGGCCGCGGGGCTCCTTCCACGCTGGGGGCCCTGCTGACGACTGCAGACCTTTCTCCGCTCCCCTAGCACACGCGGGACTTCCTCTGGGCGGCGGCCGGGGCTCTCTCAGCTCACGAGAGCCCCGTGCAGATTCTGCCCGCTTCTTCCTTCGGCCCGGGACGCCCTGGGGAGGCGGGGTAGGCTCCGCCCTCCCTCCTGGCCGCAGCTTCCGCCCAGGGCGCGTGGCTCCACCCCCAACCAGGCAGCTCGTGCCTGGCTTCCGGGTCGCGTTTCACAGCGGCCCGGCGATTTCTCTCGGCGGCTTCCCCTTCACTTCCGGGCGCAATGCGGGGTGGGCTCCCGGCTGTAGGTAAAGCACTTGGTGGGTAGGCACCCGCTCGAGAGCACAAATACGCGTGGCCCCCGCCTCCGTTTCAGGCACGGGGGGAAGCCCCTCACACCGGGGTTCCCTCCCGGAAACCCCCCCCCGCAACACAGCGCTGCAGGGAAAACAGGCCCTCTCCCTGGGAGTGAAAGAAAAGCGCTCACGGACCCAGGAGCCACAGCTCCAGCAGGGCCTCCAAAGAGGCCAAAGATAAAGAGTCCTTGGTGCTGGGGGGACCACAAGACAGGCGCAGCCAGGCAGGCCAGCACGCAGGACCCCTAGAAACAGCAGCTGGGTCCCGCGGCGGTTCCTCCTGGCAGAATGTCCCCTCAAAGTCAGCACAAGCACAGAACATTTTCATGGGGTCACAGCCCCTATATTTATATGCCCTTCTTTTGTGACACAGCACAGGGCTGGGGATACCAGTTAGAACTGGTTTGGGGGAGGCTTTGGAGCACTTTATTTTGCTCAGCCCTCTCTCCTTTCAGAGGGTAGGCTAGGGACATCAGACGCACCACAGGGGTGGAGCTGATTGGGGAGGGAAGGTACAACCCAGCCCTGTCCCAGGTGCAACTCCTCCCTCCCATCTAGATGCAGACTTCACCAGCCCTGCGCTGACTCACCCTGCCCCTCCTGGAGCCACACACCTCCCAGCCCTGTCACTCACAAAGCCAGACATGCAATTCACATCAGGCAGGCAGACACACAGCACACAGAAATGCCAACTTTAAAAAGTGGCACTTCTCCACTAGTCACACAAATCTGCGCACACCATTGGGCAGTGTGATTATTCTCACGAGTTCGCACATACTAAACTCGCCCCTGCACTCCTCTCACACCAGGAATTACCATGGACACACATATCCCCCATGCATTCCTATGGGAGAACAGGCCCATCTCACCACACGCACTCAGAGGCGTACGCACTTTACACTGGGACACAGTGCTATGCTTAGAGGCCTAAAACCACCAACACTACACAGGGAAAAAGGCTAGGAGACAGGCAAAAAGTTTAGGGGTGAACCTGCCAAAAGGGCCATGTCCAACAGTATCTACCCTTGGTCCCTGGGATTGTACAGTATTCTTACCCTTGGTGCCTGGGATTGTACAATATTCTTACCCTTGGTGCCTGGGATTGTACAGTGGTCTTTACCCGTGGTCCCTGGGATTGTACAATATTCTTAACTTTGGTGTATATTGCAGGAGATCCTTCACTCTAGGTCCCCAGATTGCACAGTTTTCATATGGTGTCTGGGTTCGTGCAGTATTCTACACTCTTGGTGCCTGGGACTGTACAGTATTCTTACCCTTGGTGCCTGGGATTGTACAATATTCTTACCCTTGAATTGGGATTGTATAGTTTCCATACCCTTGGTGTCTGGATTCGTGCAGTATTCTATACTTTAGTGCCTGGGATCAAATGGTATTCTTACCTTTGGGGCCTTGGATTGTACAGTATTCTATACTCTCAGTCCTGATTGTATAACCTTCTTTACCCTTGGTGCCTGGGTTTGCACAGTATTCTATGTTTTTGGTCCTGGATTGTATGAAGATTTTGACCCTGGGGGCCTTGGATTGTATAGTATTCTATACTCCTTCTGGTCCCAGGGATTGAACAGTATTGCTACCCAAGGGGCCTTGACCATACCCACTTTACCCTTGGTGCCTGGTATTGTAGAGTATTCTTACCCTTGGGCCTCAGGATTGTACAGTATTCCTACCCTTGGTCCCTGGGATTGTTCAGTATTCTATAATCTCAGTCCTGGGATTGTGCAATAGTTTTACCCTTGGTGTCTGGGATTGTACAGTATTCTACCTCTTTGGTGGCTGGTATTGTACAGTATTCGTACCATTGGTGCCTGGTATTGCACAGTATTCTTTACCCCTTGGTGCCCAGGACAACACTCACCTCTTGGTGCCTGGTATTGTAGTTTTCTTACCCTTGGTGCCTGGTATTGTACAGTATTCTTACCCTTGGTGCCTTGTATTGTACAGTATTCTTACCCTTGGTGCCTGGTATTGTACAGTATTCTTACCCTTGGTGCCTGGTTTATTGTTTATTTGCCCCATATTCTACCCCCCCCCCCTTGGTCCCAAGGATTTTGTTGTATTTTTACCCTTGGGCCCAAGGATTGTACAGTATTCTTTTTTACCCTTGGTCCCAGGGATTGTTCAGGAGTTCTAGCACCTCATC
>CAWUFW010031193.1:0-15939 GCA_963921515.1 Calotriton arnoldi
TGTTGTCTACAGCAGACGCGCTTAAGGACCGAGGAGCAGCGGCAGACGCCCTATTCTCTAATATCTCAGAAGTGGTGGCAAGAAGTGTTGACCAGACCAGCAATTTGAATACTAATAATGATGCTCAAACCCTATTAAAAAAACTAGAGAAACTCCACCGTACTGAGATGACGAAATGGTGGGAGAAAAATCATTAGAAAAGTACAAAGAGGTTGGAAGAGTTCCGCGAGGTCTAAGGGTGATGATTGCGCCTTCCTTTGAAAATCCAAATCCCATGATGTTGAAGGAATGGGCGACGAACAACCTAGATGCCTCAATGAATATGGTATCAATATTGATAAAGTATGCGGAAATTGACCGAGTTGGAATATTAAAAGAAATTGATGACATCAATGCGTTGTTGGAATGCAATGAGCATAAAGAACAAATTCAAAAAGGACGTGAAGCAATACTAGTCAAACTCAAAAAACATGAGGAAACTATCAAAGAAAGAAAAATCTACAAATTCGCGAGAGATAAACGCGATTACGAGACTGGACATGTTTTTACTTTTTCAAAAAAATATGACAACATAAAGCGACGTGCGCTTACAAATGAAGGCAGTAAGAACAATACTACCATAGTTGGTGCGCAAGTAGATGCCAATTTTTCCTCTATAGAAATGAGTAGTGTTGATAGTAGTATTGAATCGGATGACAGTGCAGGTAAAAGGGCACCTCAAGTACCGACTAACTTCGTGCCAGGAGAGGAACTTTCTTTTTTAGCAGAGGACCGCCGGCAAACTCTAAGTCCGCGCAAACAAGCGCAGAAACAAGTACCAGAAGGAACCAACGGAGGAAACAGAGGCGGAAACTCAAATTACAAAGGAAGAGGCAGAAGGAACAACAAGAAATGAATAAGGTACCTAATAATATTGTTGACAACACTGTGATAAATTTATCGGACATAACGCTGTCAATGGCAGAGAAACAATTGTTGGCCCTTGGTCTAACATATTGCCCCACGAACTGTTTCAAGTACACACAAACCAGGGTAGATGTTTTTAAATGTATTCGCAAACTGAAATTGAGAAAACATTTTCAACTTAAAAATGCAGCGAATATTGCATCACGAGGAAAGTAATACAAGGAGTGTGTTCCAATCTTCAAGTTGCAGATGTAAAAACACTTTTAGCAGCACAATCTTTGGCAAATTCAAATGATACATCAGGAAATTCGACCCAGGAAAACCTTTATGACGCAGGCCTCATGTGTAACATGCCAAGCATTAGCCCATTTAAACCGCCATCCACGTTCATCCCAATGATGCCAAGGGATGCAATTGATGTTTTTAGTGACTGTATGGTTGAAGATCTAAAGAAATTGAATTGTGCTGTTATAAAACAAAATAGACAGCGTAAACACTCAGAAATTCAGTACACTAAGCTCATCCGCAAACTACAAGAACATACGGAAGTGATCATCAATAAAGCTGATAAGGGTGGGAACATTGTGCTATGGCCAAGGGCCATGTATATGGAAGAGGCAGGGGTGCATCTTAATGATACTAACTGCTATAGGAAAGCCAACTTCCAGGAGTTAAGACAAAACAAAGAATTTGTCTTTAGTGAATTGGCACAGTGGCGGCGTATGGGTTTACTTTCAAAGAATGAACATAGTTTTCTAAAAAATGACCATCCTATGACTCCCTTTTTGTACTTTATTCCTAAAGTGCATAAAAATGTGGTACCAGTCCGTGGTAGACCAATTATTTCGGCACAGAAAAGCCTATTGGAGGCTATGTCGAAGTATATTGATCATTTTCTGCACGAATATGTGGAAAATTTACCATCTTTCATCAGAGACACTGGACACTTTTTAACCAAATTGTGAACATTCAAATGGGAGGAAGACTGCCTTTTAATAGTGATGGACATCAGTTCATTATATACAAGTATTCACCATAGTGATGGCATTAATGCAATTCGTTATTACTATGAGAAACGAAATATACAGATGTATGAACATAATAAGATGTTGGTAAAAATGATAGAGATCTGTCTGACCCACAATTATTTCTTATTTAATAAGGAAATATTTCAACAGCTACTTGGAGTGGCCATGGGGGCATGCTTCTCCCTAGCTACGCGTGTTTGCACGTGGGCTGGTGGGAGGAGCATGTCCTGAGGACCACCCACAAAGAGATTGTGGACAAGCATGTTCTCCATTGGTGGAGATTTATTGACGACATCTGTCTGATATGGAAAGGTTCCTGTGAAACAGCTAAAAATGTTGTTGAGGTTTTAAATGTTAATGCGTTGAATCTCAAATTCACATTAGATATTAGATAATGAACAAGTACAATTTTTGGATGTGGAAATATATATAAGGGAAAATAAGATTCATACTAGATTGCATAGGAAGGTGACGGCTGGAAATTCTGTGCTTCATGCTTATAGCTCACATCCTCGACACCTCATAAGAAGCATCCCTTATGGAGAATTTTTGAGAATTAAACGCATATGTAGCCATGATGCTGACCTCAAAAATGCCAGACTGAAGCCTATGAAAGATTTTTAAATAGAGGATACCAATCCAGAGACCTAATGACAGCTCGTGACAAGGCAAACAGTATCAATGAAGATAGTCATTTGAGCACAATACCTGAAACCCTGACAATATGTAGGCAGACTAATGGTGAGACTAACACTACTTGTGCTGAAACAGTTGATAACATAAGACTGATAACCAATTTCTGTAGACAGGAGAGACAAGTCCGCAAGATCCTTTACAAAAATTGGCCGATTATTCGGTCAGACATAACAATGTCACGGATCCTGCCAGAACTCCCTAGTCTTACGTTCAGAAGGGCACCCTCAATGAGGGATGCACTGGTAAAAAATAGCCCTGAAGTAATAACTTCGAATACTTGGTTATCAGCGAGATCTGGGTTCTTCAAGTGCAGTTCATGCCGTGCATGTAAATTTGGTAAAAATGTTTCAGAATATGTCACTGCTTTCAGTTTAGAACCTGTTAAAATACAAGGACATTATACTTGCTGAACAGATTATGCTGTATATATTTTAGAGTGTACATGTCACCTTTTATATGTAGGCAGTACCAAACTGCAAGTTTACAACAGGATATTGCAACATCTTAGAGCAGTGGTTAATTCTGACCCTAACTATCCAGTGGCACGGCATCTAAAGTTGGTACACAAAAATAATCTTAATGATCTCAGATATTATGTTCTCAGCTCAGTGCCCAAAAACATCAGAGGGGGCAATAGAGAAAAAAGACTTAGACAAGTGAAATCAGAATTCATTCTGTTACTTGACACCAAAGTGCCGAATGGCCTCAACAATAGTGATGATTTACACAATTTTTTATGAATCTTGTTGAGGTCTCGGGTTGTATATGATAATTCTCAGATATGTTTCTTAAATTGGTTTTATTCCTTTCCTTTTACTAGTTTTTTAGTCTGGGTTTTCCTAGATTTTAATCTGGTCTTAGTGGAGGATATTGCCGGTTTTTGAATCCTGAGATTTTATTGAAACTTTTAAATGTCTATTATTCTGAATGCACTTTGAAATTTGAAAAATGAAAAATTAAAATGTATGGCTGCTTAAACTATTTTCTATAGTAAGAAATGTAACTATATGCACTTTTAAAACCCTTGATTGCTGCTACTATATATATGTTTTGGATTGTGGATGTATATGTTTATTTATATATTTTTTGTGAACTGGTGGGCGGATGGTTTTAATCGGTGGTATCTCGTTTTTACCAGGTTTTATCTGAGATTTTCTCGGTTTTACTTGGTTTTACGGGACTCTTGCCGGTTTTATGCCTCAACATACCAGATTGACATTAAATAATTAGGAAATTGGTCCAGACCTGAGATTTTATTTTGTTTTGGTTTAAATCAAGTTCTATATAAATGACAACTAGAGGGTTGTTGATTGGCCAATATTTGTATAGCAATAATAAGTTAACACAAAACACAACAAATGTATATGTTTTTTTCCTATTAGATATAACGAATGGGATAATCTGGAGACTGGAAATAGACCAAAACAAAATAATGAAACAGAACAAGAGATCCTAATTAAGAAATGATACAGGGGATGTCTGCATAAGAATGTTGCAATGTATTGAATTGTATATATTTATTTTTTGCACTTTGCACTATCACGTTAGCACTTTTTTTGCACATTTTGCACATTGTCGTTGTTCAATTTAGTGATTGAATAGACTCATTTTATGAGCATGAAATATAATAATGTAGGAGGACAGAAAAAGGTACTTGCATTGTAGAGTTGAAAGGTTTGTTTAAAACTTATTAATAATAGCACTATGCTATAAGTTTTGTTTTAAAGAATAAGTTTTAAAATCTACTGATGTATAGATCAAAGAATGAACATAGTTTTCTAAAAAATGACCATCCTATGACTCCTTTTTGTACTTTATTCCTAAAGTGCATAAAAATGTGGTACCAGTCCCTGGTAGACCAATTATTTCGGCACAGAAAAGCCTATTGGAGGCTATGTCGAAGTATGTTGATCATTTTCTGCACGAATATGTGGAAAATTTACCATCTTTCATCAGAGACACTGGACACTTTTTAACCAAATTGAGAACAGTCAAATGGGAGGAAGACTGCCTTTTAATAGTGATGGACATCAGTTCATTATATACAAGTATTCACCATAGTGATGGCATTAATGCAATTCGTTATTACTATGAGAAACGAAATATACAGATGTATGAACATAATAAGATGTTGGTAAAAATGATAGAGATCTGTCTGACCCACAATTATTTCTTATTTAATAAGGAAATATTTCAACAGCTACGTGGAGTGGCCATGGGGGCATGCTTCTCCCTAGCTACGCGTGTTTGCACGTGGGCTGGTGGGAGGAGCATGTCCTGAGGACCACCCACAAAGAGATTGTGGACAAGCATGTTCTCCATTGGTGGAGATTTATTGACGACATCTGTCTGATATGGAAAGGTTCCTGTGAAACAGCTAAAAATTTTGTTGAGGTTTTAAATGTTAATGCGTTGAATCTCAAATTCACATCAGATATTAATAATGAACAAGTACAATTTTTGGATGTGGAAATATATATAAGGGAAAATAAGATTCATACTAGATTGCATAGGAAGGTGACGGCTGGAAATTCTGTGCTTCATGCTTATAGCTCACATCCTCGACACCTCATAAGAAGCATCCCTTATGGAGAATTTTTGAGAATTAAACGCATATGTAGCCATGATGCTGACCTCAAAAAATGCCAGACTGAAGCCTATGAAAGATTTTTAAATAGAGGATACCAATCCAGAGACCTAATGACAGCTCGTGACAAGGCAAACAGTATCAATGAAGATAGTCATTTGAGCACAATACCTGAAACCCTGACAATATGTAGGCAGACTAATGGTGAGACTAACACTACTTGTGCTGAAACAGTTGATAACATAAGACTGATAACCAATTTCTGTAGACAGGAGAGACAAGTCCGCAAGATCCTTTACAAAAATTGGCCGATTATTCGGTCAGACATAACAATGTCACGGATCCTGCCAGAACTCCCTAGTCTTACGTTCAGAAGGGCACCCTCAATGAGGGATGCACTGGTAAAAAATAGCCCTGAAGTAATAACTTCGAATACTTGGTTATCAGCGAGATCTGGGTTCTTCAAGTGCAGTTCATGCCGTGCATGTAAATTTGGTAAAAATGTTTCAGAATATGTCACTGCTTTCAGTTTAGAACCTGTTAAAATACAAGGACATTATACTTGCTGAACAGATTATGCTGTATATATTTTAGAGTGTACATGTCACCTTTTATATGTAGGCAGTACCAAACTGCAAGTTTACAACAGGATATTGCAACATCTTAGAGCAGTGGTTAATTCTGACCCTAACTATCCAGTGGCACGGCATCTAAAGTTGGTACACAAAAATAATCTTAATGATCTCAGATATTATGTTCTCAGCTCAGTGCCCAAAAACATCAGAGGGGGCAATAGAGAAAAAAGACTTAGACAAGTGAAATCAGAATTCATTCTGTTACTTGACACCAAAGTGCCGAATGGCCTCAACAATAGTGATGATTTACACAATTTTTTATGAATCTTGTTGAGGTCTCGGGTTGTATATGATAATTCTCAGATATGTTTCTTAAATTGGTTTTATTCCTTTCCTTTTACTAGTTTTTTAGTCTGGGTTTTCCTAGATTTTAATCTGGTCTTAGTGGAGGATATTGCCGGTTTTTGAATCCTGAGATTTTATTGAAACTTTTAAATGTCTATTATTCTGAATGCACTTTGAAATTTGAAAAATGAAAAATTAAAATGTATGGCTGTTAAACTATTTTCAATAGTAAGAAATGTAACTATATGCACTTTTAAAACCCTTGATTGCTGCTACTATATATATGTTTTGGATTGTGGATGTATATGTTTATTTATATATTTTTTGTGAACTGGTGGGCGGATGGTTTTAATCGGTGGTATCTCGTTTTTACCAGGTTTTATCTGAGATTTTCTCGGTTTTACTTGGTTTTACGGGACTCTTGCCGGTTTTATGCCTCGACATACCAGATTGACATTAAATAATTAGGAAATTGGTCCATACCTGAGATTTTATTTTGTTTTGGTTTAAATCAAGTTCTATATAAATGACAACTAGAGGGTTGTTGATTGGCCAATATTTGTATAGCAATAATAAGTTAACACAAAACACAACAAATGTATATGTTTTTTTCCTATTAGATATAACGAATGGGATAATCTGGAGACTGGAAATAGACCAAAACAAAATTATGAAACAGAACAAGAGATCCTAATTAAGAAATGATACAGGGGATGTCTGCATAAGAATGTTGCAATGTATTGAATTGTATATATTTATTTTTTGCACTTTGCACTATCACGTTAGCACTTTTTTTGCACATTTTGCACATTGTCGTTGTTCAATTTAGTGATTGAATAGACTAATTTTATGAGTATGAAATATAATAATGTAGGAGGCCAGAAAAAGGTACTTGCATTGTAGAGTTGAAAGGTTTGTTTAAAACTTATTAATAATAGCACTATGCTATAAGTTTTGTTTTAAAGAATAAGTTTTAAAATCTACTGATGTATAACCTTTGTTCAGTTGTACGACATAGATTTAAAAGCACTAAGCTTAAATGCAGGCATTATGTTGCAATTGTTTAATCTTCATGGGATGAACAATTGAAATGTATTGCAACTAAGTGAGTGTTAACATGTACGCACATTAGCCTCTTTCTATTTTTACATTCAGTCTACAACTAATTGGATGAAATGCATCATGTGCTTTTAAATATCTCACCATATATATGCCCTGATAGGTCCAGCGCATCATGTGATCAAGACTGCCGTTGGGCAGTCGAAACGCGTCATGCTGGGCACTTGCTTTTTGACGAAACATGCACTGGCACTTTGATAATCTGCACTAAATAAAGAAGAAACTTTTACCGCATTTGTGGTCCGTACCTGCTTTTGGATCAAGGAGTGTGATCATTTCAGGACTGTGGCTGTCATATATATATATATATATATATATATCCGAGCAAATCCTTTACGCCCTCTTTCAGGCGCGAAAAGTCACGGCACCACAGCAGGTAGTCCTTTTTCAAATAACTTTATTGATCACACCATGTGCAAAGTGAGCAAGAGTAGGACGGTCTACGCGTTTTGGCTACCACTAGCCTTCTACTGGACCATGGATATATATATATATCTATATATATAGTTCACTGAAAACCGTAGGCTTTAGGGACAGTTATAGTTAGTTGGACATTGCACTCGTACAAAACCCGTGAAATTCCCTGTTATAGTTAGTTCAGCTAACTATAACTCGCGCCCGCAATGCACTGCTGATGACGTCACATATTACATCACTCATGACATGGTCAGTGACATCACTGATGACATCACTGATGACATTCAATGACATCACTGATGACATCACTGATGACATCATCCAGTGACTGTGTGTTTCTGTAAAGTTTAAATATGTTTAATATATATAGGGAAAGGCGTATTGAAGAATGAGTGGGTGTATAAGTGTCTGAATGGATGATTTAGTACGTGAGTGACTGACTCTACAAGTGAGTGATTAAACGTATCTTACTGAATGCATGGGTTAGTGACTAAACTGTGTGAATGTCTGTATCCGTCTGTTTGTTGGTGTGTAAGTGGATGCATGGATTTGCGAATAGCTACATGAGTGTCTATATGGGTTATTGATTGGTTCTCTGAGTATCTGTATGGCTGCCTGAGTGTTTGTGTGGGTGGGGTGTGTGTGACTCTATACATAGATGTGTGAGTGGGTGATTCACTGGGTGCATGATTTCAAGAGTGCATCTGTGATGGACTGCTTGGGTGGGTGAGTGTGTGTATGGGTGTGTTAGTGAGTGAATGTATATCTCAGTGGTACATGTGCGAGTAACTACATATGTAAAAGGCAGTATATATGTGTGTTAGAGTATTTAAATGGCTATAAGTGAGAGTGTGTTATTGTGAGAGTGGCTGTATGGATGCGTGTGTGCTTGTATCAGTTATTGTATAAGAGCGTAAGAATGTGCTAGTATTTGTATGAGTAAGTGAGCTGGTGTGTGTATAACTGTATAGGTGAGTAAATGGGTGTGTGATTAATTTTTTGCATGACTGACTAGGTGTGTGAGTACCTCTATGGATGAGTGGCGGTGTGTGAGTGTTTATATAGGTGTATGAGTGCATATGATAGTCCTGTACTGAGTGACTGTAAGTATGAGTGACTGTACAGGTGAGTGAGTGGATGTGTGTGTAGACCTAAGAATCAGTGAGTGGGTATGTAGTTTTTGGTGTTGGAGTGTCTATGGTTTTGAGAATGGCAGTCTGTAATTTAGAGTGGGTGTATCAAAAGTTATATTAGGGTGTGAGAAGATGCATGAAATTATCACATGGATGATGTCATCAGTGATGTCATTTGAGATGTCATCAGTGATGTCATCAGTGATGTCACTGACCATGTCATGAGTGATGTAATATGTGACGTCATCAGCAGTGCATTATGGGCGCGAGTTATAGTTAGCTGAACTAACTATAACAGGGGAATTTCACGGGTTTTGTACGAGTGCAATGTCCAACTAACTATAACTGTCCCTAAAACCTATGGTTTTTTCAGTGAATTTCAAAGGTTTTTTAAATGCTAATTTCTAACTATAACGTGTCTGAAACCTATGGTTTTTTCAGTGAATTTCAAAGGTTTTTTAAATGCTAATTTCAACTATAACGTGCCTGAAACCTATGGTTTTTTCAGTGAATTTCAAAGGTTTTTTAAATGCTAATTTCTAACTATAACGTGCCTGAAACCTATGGTTTTTTCAGTGAATTTCAAAGGTTTTTTAAATGCTAATTTCTAACTATAACGTGCCTGAAACCTATGATTTTTAAGTGAATTTCAAAGGTTTTTTAAATGCTAGTTTCTAACTATGCCAACAGAGGTAGGACATGTGAAGAAAGAAGAAAAACGCACAGAAAGAAGCAAAAGATGTGCAGAAAGAACCAACAGAGGAGCAGAAAGAGGCCTTGTTGCAAAATCATCCTGTGCCCACAACTTTTTCAGACGGGTACTGGTGGTAACTGACTCTGACTAACCAGAGCCAGTGCGCGTTGCACAGTGGTGAAGGGAGGGGGCCTGAGGTGACATGTGTGAACGCGCCTCGTGGCGCGTTTTGGTTGGTGGATTAAGTCCCCTTGAATCCTGAGGTCCCTGGGGCCCAACTAGCCCCCAGGTACCTACAGTTAGGACCACAGAGCTGAGTTGCAGAGAGGCGTTCCGAGGCCACGCACCTTTTTTCACCTCTCTGCAACGCAACTCTGTTGTGCTTACTGAAGGTACCTGGTGGGCTAGTTGGCCCTCAGGATTCAAAGGGAATTAACTCCCTAACTTAAAACGCACCACAGGGCGTGTTTGCGCACATGTCACCTGAGGCCCCGCCCTCCCTTCACCACTGTGCAAACGCGCCCCGTGGCGCGTTTTAAGTTGGGGGATTAGGTCACCTTGAATCCTGAGAGTCCCTGGGGCCCAACTAGCCCACCAGGTACTTCCAGTAAGCACCACAGGCCTGCGTTGCAACGCCTGTAACAAATTGTGCAGTTGTGTTTAGGTAGTGAAGAGGGTCGTGCTGGGGGTAGTGTTTTAGGGTTTAGGGTAGTGCAGTGGTGTTTGTGTAGTGTAGGGGGTCATGCTGGGGGTAGATTTAGGGTTTAGGGTAGTGCAGTGGTGTTTGGGTAGTGTAGGGAGTCGTGCTGGGGGAGTGTTTTAGGGTTTAGGGTAGTGCAGTGGTGTTTGGGCAGTGTAGGGGTCGTGCTGGGGGTAGTGTTTTAGGTTTAGGGTAGTGCAGTGGTGTTTGGGCAGTGTAGGGGTCGTGCTGGGGGTAGTGTTTTAGGTTTAGGTAGTGCAGTGGTGTTTGGGTAGTGTAGGGGTACTGCTGGGGGTAGTGTTTTAGGGTTTAGGGTAGTGCAGTGGTGTTTGGGTAGTGTAGGGGTCACTGCTGGGGGTAGTGTTTTAGGGTTTAGGTAGTGCAGTGGTGTTTGGGCAGTGTAGGGGTCGTGCTGGGGGTAGTGTTTTAGGGTTTAGGGTAGTGCAGTGGTGTTTGGGTAGTGTAGGGGTCGTGCTGGGGTAGTGTTTTAGGGTTTAGGTAGTGCAGTGGTGTTTGGGCAGTGTAGGGGGTCGTGCTGGGGGTAGTGTTTTAGGTTTAGGCAGTGCAGTGGTGTTCGGGCAGTGTAGGGGTCGTGCTGGGGGTAGTGTTTCAGGGTTTAGGGTAGTGCAGTGGTGTTCGGGCAGTGTAGGGGGTCGTGCTGGGGTGGTGTTTCAGGTTTAGGGCAGTGCAGTGGTGTTCGGGTAGTGTAGGGGGTCGTGCTGGGGTGGTGTTTCAGGGTTTAGGGCAGTGCAGTGGTGTTCGGGCAGTGTAGGGGTCGTGCTGGGGGTGGTGTTTCAGGTTTAGGCAGTGCAGTGGTGTTCGGGCAGTGTAGGGGGTCGTGCTGGGGGTGGTGTTTCAGGGTTTAGGGCAGTGCAGTGGTGTTCGGGCAGTGTAGGGGTCGTGCTGGGGTGGTGTTTCAGGTTTAGGGCAGTGCAGTGGTGTTCGGGCAGTGTAGGGGGTCGTGCTGGGGTGGTGTTTCAGGGTTTAGGCAGTGCAGTGGTGTTCGGGCAGTGTAGGGGTCGTGCTGGGGTGGTGTTTCAGGGTTTAGGCAGTGCAGTGGTGTTCGGGCAGTGTAGGGGGTCGTGCTGGGGGTGGTGTTTCAGGGTTTAGGGCAGTGCAGTGGTGTTCGGGCAGTGTAGGGGGTCGTGCAGGGGTGGTGTTTCAGGGTTTAGGCAGTGCAGTGGTGTCCGGGCAGTGTAGGGGTCGTGCTGGGGGTGGTGTTTCAGGGTTTAGGCAGTGCAGTGGTGTTCGGGCAGTGTAGGGGTCGTGCTGGGGTGGTGTTTCAGGGTTTAGGGCAGTGCAGTGGTGTTCGGGCAGTGTAGGGGTCGTGCTGGGGGTGGTGTTTCAGGGTTTAGGGCAGTGCAGTGGTGTTCGGGCAGTGTAGGGGGTCGTGCTGGGGGTGGTGTTTCAGGTTTAGGGCAGTGCAGTGGTGTTCGGGCAGTGTAGGGGGTCGTGCTGGGGGTGGTGTTTCAGGGTTTAGGGCAGTGCAGTGGTGTTCGGGCAGTGTAGGGGTCGTGCTGGGGGTGGTGTTTCAGGGTTTAGGGCAGTGCAGTGGTGTTCGGGCAGTGTAGGGGGTCATGCTGGGGTGGTGTTTCAGGTTTAGGGCAGTGCAGTGGTGTTCGGGCAGTGTAGGGGGTCGTGCTGGGGTGGTGTTTCAGGGTTTAGGCAGTGCAGTGGTGTTCGGGCAGTGTAGGGGGTCGTGCTGGGGTGGTGTTTCAGGGTTTAGGGCAGTGCAGTGGTGTTCGGGCAGTGTAGGGGGTCATGCTGGGGGTGGTGTTTCAGGGTTTAGGGCAGTGCAGTGGTGTTCGGGCAGTGTAGGGGGTCGTGCTGGGGGTGGTGTTTCAGGGTTTAGGGCAGTGCAGTGGTGTTCGGGCAGTGTAGGGGGTCGTGCTGGGGGTGGTGTTTCAGGGTTTAGGGCAGTGCAGTGGTGTTCGGGCAGTGTAGGGGTCGTGCTGGGGGTGGTGTTTCAGGGTTTAGGCAGTGCAGTGGTGTTCGGGCAGTGTAGGGGTCATGCAGGGGTGGTGTTTCAGGGTTTAGGGCAGTGCAGTGGTGTTCGGGCAGTGTAGGGGGTCGTGCTGGGGGTGGTGTTTCAGGGTTTAGGGCAGTGCAGTGGTGTTCGGGCAGTGTAGGGGTCGTGCTGGGGGTGGTGTTTCAGGGTTTAGGCAGTGCAGTGGTGTTCGGGCAGTGTAGGGGGTCGTGCTGGGGGTGGTGTTTCAGGGTTTAGGGCAGTGCAGTGGTGTTCGGGCAGTGTAGGGGGTCGTGCTGGGGCTGGTGTTTCAGGGTTTAGGGCAGTGCAGTGGTGTTCGGGCAGTGTAGGGGTCGTGCTGGGGCTGGTGTTTCAGGGTTTAGGGCAGTGCAGTGGTGTTCGGGCAGTGTAGGGGTCGTGCTGGGGCTGGTGTTTCAGGGTTTAGGGCAGTGCAGTGGTGTTCGGGCAGTGTAGGGGTCGTGCTGGGGCTGGTGTTTCAGGGTTTAGGGCAGTGCAGTGGTGTTCGGGCAGTGTAGGGGGTCGTGCTGGGGGTGGTGTTTCAGGGTTTAGGGCAGTGCAGTGGTGTTCGGGCAGTGTAGGGGGTCGTGCTGGGGGTGGTGTTTCAGGGTTTAGGGCAGTGCAGTGGTGTTCGGGCAGTGTAGGGGGTCTTGCTGGGGGTGGTGTTTCAGGGTTTAGGCAGTGCAGTGGTGTTCGGGCAGTGTAGGGGGTCTTGCTGGGGGTAGTGTTTCAGGTTTAGGGCAGTGCAGTGGTGTTCGGGCAGTGTAGGGGTCGTGCTGGGGGTGGTGTTTCAGGGTTTAGGGCAGTGCAGTGGTGTTCGGGCAGTGTAGGGGGTCGTGCAGGGGGTGGTGTTTCAGGGTTTAGGGCAGTGCAGTGGTGTTCGGGCAGTGTAGGGGTCGTGCTAGGGGTGGTGTTTCAGGGTTTAGGGCAGTGCAGTGGTGTTCGGGCAGTGTAGGGGTCATGCAGGGGCTGGTGTTTCAGGGTTTAGGGCAGTGCAGTGGTGTTCGGGCAGTGTAGGGGGTCGTGCTGGGGGTAGTGTTTCAGGTTTAGGTAGTGCAGTGGTGCTTGGGTAGTGTAGGGGGTCGTGCTGGGGGTAGTGTTTTAGGTTTAGGGTAGTGCAGTGGTGTTTGTGTAGTGTAGGGGTCGTGCAGTGTTTTAGGGTAGTGCAGTGGTGTTTGGGTAGTGTAGGGGTCGTGCTGGGGGTAGTGTTTTAGGATTTAGGTTAGTGCAGTGGTGTTTGGGTAGTGTAGGGGTCGTGCTGGGGGTAGTGTTTTAGGTTTAGGGTAGTGCAGTGGTGTTTGTGTAGTGTAGGGGTCGTGCTGGGGTAGTGTTTTAGGTTTAGGTAGTGCAGTGGTGCTTGTGTAGTGTAGGGGTCGTGCTGGGGTAGTGTTTTAGGTTTAGGGTAGTGCAGTGGTGTTTGTGTAGTGTAGGGGTCATGTTTTAGGGTAGTGCAGTGGTGTTTGGGTAGTGTAGGGGTCGTGCTGGTGGTAGTGTTTTAGGATTTAGGTTAGTGCAGTGGTGTTTGGGTAGTGTAGGGGTCGTGCTGGGGGTAGTGTTTTAGGGTTTAGGATAGTGCAGTGGTGCTTGTGTAGTGTAGGGGGTCGTGCTGGGGGTAGTGTTTTAGGTTTAAGGTAGTGCAGTGGTGTTTTTGTAGTGTAGGGGGTCATGTTTTAAGATGCAATGCTCCAATACCTGACCAGTCTGCACTACATAAAACTGCAAAAACTAAAAATAAAAAGTGTTTTGCACACTTTTGTCATTGGGCTATATGTGGGCTACATCTGGGTAATATTTGTGCTACATTTGGGCTCTTTTTTCACTGGTGGCCATCTTGGAAGACTTCTTTGTTATGAAGTTTCCTAATTTCTTCATTTACTGCAGTCTCCTCAGTAGGAAATGCTTTCAGTTTTTTACTTTGATTCCATCAAGAAGGCATTCAGATGTGTCTCACATCTGCCATAAATTCAGAATGTTAGCACTCTAGTTGCTCATTAGATCACTGGAGTAAAGCTACTGCTCACCAGGGAGTTAACTGGTAGTCTGCTGCTGGTATTGAAAGTGATTGTTTCAGTCTGCATGTCAGAATTTTCTAATGAAATAGAAGAGGATTTGAGATCTCACTTAAAACATGCCCTAATTTTTCTTTCTGCAGCACTAACCATAATTTCTATTTCAAAAAGAACCCCTCATTTTGTTCCTTTTAAATTAAATGTTTTAAGTGTTACCGGTTTATTCCAATCAAGATGGCTTCAGGTGTGCCATACTTTTGTCATAAGTAAGGCTGTTAGCGCTCTAGTTGTTCTTTAGAACACTCTGGGAAGCTGCAGTAGAACACAAAGGCATCAACTGGCAGGCTGCTCCTGTTGAAATATAACAGGAAGATATTTGAGATCACACTTGAAATATGTCCTAATTTTTCTTTCTACAGCACTAACCATAATTTCTATGACAAAATGAACCCCATCATTTTGTTCCTTTTTAAATTAAATGTTTTAAGTGTTACCAGTTTATTCCAATCAAGATGGCTTCAGGTGTGCCATACTTTTGTCATAAGTAAGGCTGTTAGCACTCTAGTTGTTCTTTAGAACACTCTGGGAAGCTGCAGTAGAACACAAAGGCATCAACTGGCAGGCTGCTCCTGTTGAAATATAACAGGAAGATATTTGAGATCACACTTGAAACATGTCCTAATTTTTCTTTCTACAGCACTAACCATAATTTCTATGACAAAATGAACCCCATCATTTTGTTCCTTTTTAAATTAAATTGTTTAAGTGTTACCAGTTTATTCCAATCAAGATGGCTTCAGGTGTGCCATACTTTTGTCATAAGTAAGGCTGTTAGCACTCTAGTTGTTCTTTAGAACACTCTGGGAAGCTGCAGTAGAACACAAAGGAATCAACTGACAGTCTCTGCCCTTGTTGGATGTACATGTTTTACTGAGAATGTCAGACTTCATTCTCACATGAGTGAGAAAGATAATGTGAATTTACAGAAAATATGCTCTCATTTTAGCTTCTGGAGCACCTTCCAAACCTCCATGGGACAAGCATGAGAAAATAGTGTTCTCTCAAACATGATTCATGATATCCCAGCAGAAGGTTTTTCACATGGTAAAATCACCTTAGAATACACCACAATTCCTAAAATTAGTATGGTACCATCAACAAATAAATTCTAATGTAACTAAAGCCTGTTATCACCCTTTATAGTTCTCCTTTTGGTGACCCTCAAAATCTTCTATTCACTACAATGCATTTCAATGAGGTACTATCATTTATATTGGTCCCAAGATGGCTGCCAGCAATTCCAGGATGAAGTGCTGACAGCCAATCAGATCTCACGATGACATGTGTGGTTAGGCTCCGCCCAGATATATATGTGACTTTACTTTTGATTTTCTCAGGAACTACTGAACGGATTTACACCATTTAAGCAAAAGGCACGACACTGAACCAAGGGCTACCTCTTTGCCAAATTTGGTGTAATTCCGTTCAGCAGTTCGGGCTGTAGCTGCGACTAAAGGTTCCTATGGAAAATGAATGGGGAAAACGCGTTTTGGGACCCCCTTTTTCTCGGCCCCCGCTTGACGTATCACCCCGAGACTTTCAGGATAGGAGCGGACCGGAGCGCCCCAACAAGTTGGAAACTTTCGCGAAGATTCGTCAACCGGCGCCAACGTTATTTCAAATAGAATGTCGCGGATTTCCTATGGATAATAGGTTTTAACTATAACTATCTACTGGCGACCGCCA
>CAWUFW010031194.1:0-15936 GCA_963921515.1 Calotriton arnoldi
GTGCCGGGTGACCAGATGGCCCTGTGGGCTGGGTGACCAGATGGCCCTGCGGGCTGGGTGACCAGATGGCCCTGCGGGCTGGGTGACCAGATGGCCGGCCTGCCGGCCGGTTGGGCTGACTCCAACTTTTGTCCTTCCCCAATGTTCTGTAAGCCCCCACTATGTGGGGGCTTAATAGTCGAGAAAAATGGGCTCCCCGGGCAGGCCGTCGGGGCGAGGACGTGGCCTGGGCTTAACCCTCCTTGGTTCCAGCCGAGGGTCCAGGTGCTGGGGTCCGGGGGGGTCCCCCGGGGCCCGAGGAGGCTCTCCCCGGCCTGGCTAGAGTTCGGAAGCTGGGACCGGGCCCGGGGCTTGAGCTCTGTCCGGCAGGCCCCGGGGTGTGGGAGCCCCCATCCTGCAAGCCATCAGAGGGTCCGGGTGCTGGTTATGGGGGTCCATCAGGGCCCGGGGAGGCTCTCCCCAGCCTGGCTAGGGTTCTGAAGCTGGGTCCGGGCCTGGGGCTTGAGCTCCATCCGGCAGGCCCCAGAGTGCGGGATCCCCGCATCCTGCAAGCCAGCCGATGGTCCGGGGGTCCCATTGGGGCCCGGGAAGCCTCCCCCCAGCCTGGCTAGGGTTCGGAAGCTGTGACCGGGCCCGGGGCTTGTGCTCTGTCCGGCGGGCCCCGGGGTGCGGGAGCCCCCCATCCTGGAAGCCAGCCCAGGGTCCGGGCGCTGGTGTCGGGGGTCCACCGGGGCCCGGGGAGCCTCTCCCCGGCCTGGCTAGGGTTCGGAAGCTGTGACCAGGCCCGGGGCTCGTGCTGCATCCCAGGGTCCCAGGCTGCGGGAGCCCCCCATCCTGGAAGCCAGCCCAGGGTCCGGGCGCTGGTATCGGGGTTCCACCGGGGCCCGGGGTGGCTCTCCCCGGCCTGGCTAGGGTTCGGAAGCTGGGACCGGGCCCGGGGCTCGTGCTGCATCCCAGGGTCCCAGGCTGCGGGAGCCTCCCATCCTGGAAGCCAGCCCAGGGTCCGGGCGCTGGTGTCGGGGGTCCACCAGGGCCCAGGGATGCTCTCCCCAGCCTGGCTAGGGTTCGGAAGCTGGGACCGGGCCCGGGGCTCATGCTGCATCCCAGGGTCCCAGGCTGTGGGAGCCCCCCGTCCTGGAAGCCAGCCCAGGGTCCGGGCGCTGGTGTCCGGGGTCCACCGGGGCCCGGGGAGGCTCTCCCCGGCCTGGCTAGGGTTCGGAAGCTGGGACCGGGCCCGGGGCTCGTGCTGCATCCCAGGGTCCCAGGCTGCGGGAGCCCCCCGTCCTGGAAGCCAGCCCAGGGTCCGGGCGCTGGTGTCGGGGGTCCACCGGGACCCGGGGAGGCTCTCCCCGGCCTGGCTAGGGTTTGGAAGCTGGGACCGGGCCCGGGGCTCGTGCTGCATCCCAGGGTCCCAGGCTGCGGGAGCCCCCGTCCTGGAAGCCAGCCCAGGGTCCGGGCGCTGGTGTCGGGGGTCCACCGGGGCCCGGGGAGGCTCTCCCCGGCCTGGCTAGGGTTCGGAAGCTGGGACCGGGCCCGGGGCTCGTGCTCCATCCTGCGGGCCCCGGGGTGTGGGAGCCCCCCGTCCTGCAAGCCAGCCGAGGGTCCGGGCGCTGGGGACGGGGTCCACCGGGGCCCGGGAAGGCTCTCCCAGGCCTGGCTGCTTTCAGAAGCAGGGACCGGGCCGGGGAGCAGGGGTGGCTGGCTTTATCCGATACGCTGGCGGAGCGGAGTTTTCTGCCCACCCCTAGTTGTGGGTTAATAGGAGAATAGAGTGGGAAGTTATTTAATTATAATAAATGTATTAATATTTTGTATTTATTAATATGTATTTAATTTATATTTTATAGTGTTAATTGTGGAAATTAATTTATTATTAATTAATTATTAATTGGTTGTTTATTATTAATTAATTAATTGGTAATTAATTATGTTAATTGTGTCATTTTTTTAGGTGCGGGTGATGGGGTTTATAAGGGAATAGGGTGGGAAGTAATTTATTTATAATTAATTAATAATTGTTTGTTAACTAATGCTAAATAATTAATTAAAATTTAAATATGGCAATTGTGTAATTAATTTTAAATTTAAGTTGTGGGGTTTATAGTAGTAAAAGGTGAGAATAAATTCTTTTAAATTAATTAATAAGTTGTTGTTAATTGATATTAATTTATTAATGTAAAATTCGTTATGGAAATTGTGTAATGATTTTTAGGTGTGGGTTGTGGTGTTCATTGGGGTAGAGGGTGGAAAGTAATTTATGTTTAATTAATTCATAATTAGTTGATTATTAATATTAATTCATCAATTGATAAATATTTATGGTAATTGTTTATTTTTATTTTGTGTGTGGGTTTTGGTTTTATAGGTGTAACGTTTGGGGTGTAAACAAATTTTTATCTGTTTTAATTTGTTTTTTTATTAATAATATTTCTTTAATTGATAATTATTTATGTTAATTATGGAGGTACATTTAAAAAAAATTAGATGTGTGTTGTGAATTGTGTAGTGTTATAGGGTAGGAAATAAAAAAGATTACATTTATGTAATAATTAATGTTTTTGTTTATAAATCATTTCTATTAAAAAATAGTTTTTTATTTGTAAATTATTTTTTATTTTATTTAAATAATCTTTCTAGGTATTTGTTGGATCTTTTCAACATTGTAATCTGTTTCTATCTTTTGTAATATTTAATATTTTTATATATGTTTTATTTTTTTGTTTTTTAAAATCTTTTGTGTTGTTGATATTTTGTTTGTTTTTAATTTTGAACTGACTCCAGTGGAAATATTCATTTTTACCCCTCTGCTATCCAACACTTTCCCTATTGTTGCACTAACTGAAGTGGGAATAGTCATTTTTACCCCTCCACTATCCAACACTTTCCCTACTGTTGCACTCACTGGAGTGGGAATAGTAATTTTTACCCCTCCTCTATCCAACATTTTCCCTACTGTTGCACTCACTGGAGTGGGAATATTAAGTTTTACCCCTCTGCTATCCAACTCTTTCCCTACTGTTGCACTCACTGGAGTGGGAATAGTATTTTTTACCCCTCCGCTATCCAACATTTTCCTACTGTTGCACTTACTGGAGTGGGAATATTAAGTTTTACCCCTCCGCTATCCAACACTTTCCCTACTGTTGCACTGACTGGAGTGGAAATAGTAAATTTTACCCCTCCACTGTCCAACACTTTCCCTAGTGTTGCACTCACTGGAGTGGGAATAGTAATTTTTACCCCTCCGCTATCCCACATTTTCCCTACTGTTGCACTCACTGGAGTGGGAATAGTAATTTTTACCCCTCCGCTATCCCACATTTTCCCTACTGTTGTACCTACTGGAGTGGGAATATTAAGTTTTACCCCTTTGCTATCCAACACTTTTCCTACTGTTGCACTCACTGGAGTGGGAATAGTAAGTTTTACCCCTCCGCTATCCAACACTTTCCCAATTGTTGCACCCACTGGAGTGGGAATAGTAATTTTTACCCCTCGGCTATCCAAACTTTCCCTATTGTTGCACTCACTGGAGGGGGAATAGTAATTTTTGCCCCTCCGCTATCCAACACTTTCCCTACTGTTGCACTCAATGGAGTGCAAAATTTAAGTTTAAAGACTATTAAATATTTTAATGTTTTAATTTATAATAAAATGTTTTTTTATTCGATTTTATTTTATAAGTGTATTTAAATATACATATATTTTGTAAATTTTTATATATTTATAAAATTATAAAATAAATTAAAATTAATAGTTTATTAATTGTTTTAAAGTAAATATATATATATATATATATATATATAAAATATATATATATATATATGACATTTTATATATGTATGTTTAAATATTTTTTAATCCAACAAGATAAGTATGCAGTTCCTACCGAGAAGAAGGGACAATAGGTTGGCTATATGTAAACCAATATTCACTGAACGAAGGGAGGAAAAAGGGGAATTCCTCCTTTAGGAAGAAGTGCCCTCACACACCCAGCCAGCTAGGTGTCATGCTTCATCATAGGGCTTGCTTCTCGTGAGGTCGGCGCTGCAATACCTGACAGGCACCCTATGAGGGGCTCTTTGGCGGAGATATTTTATTCCATGCCATTTTGGTGCAGTGGTTGTGAGGGACCTAAAAAAGTTTAGATGTGTGAGATATGGGTCACTAGACTGTGGGTCCGATTCTGATGCGGTTAGGAAATCTTCCTGATCAAATCGGTTTGGAAATGGTTTCCGACCGACTCGGATCAGGAGAGTCCGACCGACCGAGTATGATGCATCCGGATGCTTCCAGATATGATTTGGTTGGACTCCCATTGACTTCTATGGGAAGCCTATGTTCCTAAGCGCATCGTAATCTGGCCCTCGGTTGGGAAGACACGTTCCCGATCCGATTGGGAAGGAGCAAATGCCATTAGGAGGCCTTCCTAACCGCATCGGAATTGGGCACTAGGTGGGAATGGTTCCCTAACCGCATCGGAATCAGGCCCTGTGTGTGTATTAAAACAGGAAATAGAAGTCCGCTCAAAACAATTTTAATGAAACTGGCTTCTAACCTGATTAAAAAGGATGTGGTGCACCCCTGTCAAGGTTGACGGCAATTCTTCAGGACCAAAGCTAACAGTGTCATTTACACTATTTGTGGTTGTCTAAGTGGGTAAGAACAGATAAACCACAAACAGCACCCTACCTTTGGTACCTGTAAATAGATTCAGCCAACCCTACTTGCTGGCTCATAACATCGACTCCCAGCATGTAAAGACACTCTGTAATGTAGTATTGTGCATTCACCACTAGACCATCGGTGGACCTAGCCCAAACACTACCGGGACTACGGGACCGGGATTAAAAAAATATTTTTTAATGACATTTATTTCTTATATTTGTTAAAATGTATATTGAATCTAAATATTTTTTTAAGTTAATTTTATTATTTAATATATTTAACATTAATTTTTATATAAATTAAAAAAACAATATTTTGTACATCTATATTTTTTACATCAATATTTTTTTCCAGATATTTTTATACTTACCATTATAAAATAGGA
Source organism: Calotriton arnoldi (assembly GCA_963921515.1). NCBI lineage: Eukaryota > Metazoa > Chordata > Amphibia > Caudata > Salamandridae > Calotriton > Calotriton arnoldi. The sequence goes on from CAWUFW010031194.1 coordinate 5,054, forward strand.
TGTCAATATTTTTGACATCGATATTTATGACTTGAGATTTGTGTATGAGGATATTTTGGGCATCGATATTCTATCAGTAAACCGGCTGGAACCTCATGGCCCTGCTGCATGCCAGCGGGCTGTGCCCGAGAGGCAGAAGTTGCTGGTATTAAATGAGAGAATTAGGGGTCACGACTACTCTTAACACATAACTAAGGCCCACTGAGAACAGGATAAAGCTTGGAGTCTACAAGCATGGCTTGCTAATCCCAATGGACACCATACACCTATACTCTCCTTGTATTCCAAAGTGAGATCTGGTGGTATAAGTGATAGGGTACAGGCGCCACTAGGTGGTTTCACTCGTTATTTATAAGAAAATGCTCCAAGTACTGGCGGTGCTGAAGGGTTAAGGAGAACCACCCACCTCCCTAGATTCTTTTGAGGCCAAAAAGCAACAAAACACAGTGATTTGTATACCCCAGCACACGCAAATCATTAGAAATTAGTTCTTTTCAGTCGTCAATCATATACATAAGAAGTCGAAGAATTTCGTTGGTTTTCTCCTTCTTTAATCAGTTCTCAGAATAAGTAACGCGTTCTCAAGCCAACACGTGTTTCGTCGCCTCAGTAAGTTTGTACATGCGACTTGTTCACGGCTGAACGGTTCCACTATATTTCAGTTCTAAAAGTGACGATAATTCCAGGTCACATTAACCTTTGGCGTGAAGTGAAATGCAAGGTTTCCAATAATATACTCTCCTTGGTTGACCATACCGGCCAAAAAGTATACACACAAGCGGCCATAATTGTGACATTCCGCGACTACTATGCTTACTTTTACACTGCTCATCCTGGGCTCGACCCACAAGAATAGTATGCTTATGTTATAGTCGCCGAAACTAAAAGACTGCACCATGACATGGCTGCCCTGCTTGGGGGAGATATCTGGGTTCAAAAGGTGAGGGAAGCTATTAAGTCCCTGGCAAGGGGGAAAGTGCCAGGGACAGATGGGTTACTAATCAAATTTTAATCGACCTTTGTGGACATATTAGCGATCCCATTAACTAAACTACAAATCCATGAGGGAAAGTGGTGCCCTTTTTGTCCCACTCCTCAAACAGGACAAGGAGGAAGTTCTGGTCTCCTCCTACAGGCAACTATCAATATTAAAAGTAGACTACAAGTTATTAAGCAAGATCCTAGTCACTCGACTGCTGCCTTGGGTCCTGGCACTGATACACCCGGACTGACGCGCAGCACAGTCCCTAACATCAGACAGCTTATTCATATTTTACACTCCCCAAACCAGGAGTACCCCAAGGCCACCATCCTAGCAGTTGACATAGAGTAAGATTTCAACTTTATATGTTGGGACTTTCTATACATCGCCATGTCCTGTATGGGTCTTGGTAGTGGCTTCCTCTCTTAAACAAAACTTTTATATGTCTCCCCTACTCAACGTGTTAAGACTGGCGGGATCGTTTCTGACCTTTGCAGTATTGAGAAGGGCACCAGGCATGGCTGCCCACTGTCTCTGATACTATTTGCCATGGCGGTTGAACCACTGGCGTCAACGCTTAGGCAAGGCAACTCCTTCCATGGGCTATGCCTGGGTAGCATCCCATACTATGCATTGATATATGCAGATCATATGTTGTTATATCCCCGCGGTGAGATATTGGACATACAGGGGGTTTACAGAGCACTCGCTGAGTTTGCCGCGGTATCTCGACTCAAAGTAAACTGTGGCAAATCCAATGCCTACTCTTTGCACTCTCCAGACATGAAGGACAGGCCCTCGGAGCTCGGTGAGGAGATCAAATGGGAGCCGAACATCTTCCACTACCTGAGAGTACAAATTTATCACACTGAAGCCCAACTGATTAAGGGTGATATCTGGGCAACGCTAGATTCCCTACAACAGTCTATTGTCTTCTGGCACACATTACCCCTATCTGTTATGAAGAAGGCTGCCCTTGCGAAGATGATGGTTCTTCCCCACCTGTTATATTTCTTCACCTCTATCCTCTATGTGTGCCCTGTGCTGCCTTTCAAGAAATAGATGGGTTGCTGTTGACCCTACTGTGGGGTGGTGGGATACATAGGGATTCACTGACCAAGCTCAGACTCCCCACTACCAAGGGCAGGTTAGCAGTCCCGGACTTTGAGCTTTATTACTTGGCCACCCAGCTTGTCTGGGCAATGCTATGCAGGGAGACTCCAGGGGGCACACCTGGGGCCAAGACCATAGAAACCCCTAGCTATGAGGCACTGTTCCATTTGCTTCTCTGTACCACGAGGCAGAAACGGGACACCGGGGGGGGGGTTACTACTCGCTACACTAAAAAACTCCTAAGCCCGAGTGCTTCAGTGAACAGATTGAGCGCTCCCCTACACTCACAACCTCCTGCTCTCGGCATTAACTGCTATATATCCTCGAGGCGATTGGGGTGGGTTGTGGGACTGGTCAGGTTTGAACATTAGCTCATTGGGGGATCTGTTCAAAAATGACACACTCAAAGATCTCCAGGGCCTTACTGATGAGTTTGGGCCCCCCCACCATTGTTTTTCATACGGCTCCATTAGACTGGAAATTTGGCTCTGAAGAACCTCTGGCACACACTGATGTTCAGATCATCTGCACGATGACAGGTAAAACCAGGGTGATTTCATTACTCTATAATGCATTATTGCAGCAGGCCAAAACTGACTTAAGAGAGCTGTGGACTCGCTGAACTGAGGACATCCCTGACTCCAGGGGCGGTTCTAGCATTTTTGGAGCCCCGGACAGAAAGGGAATGTGAGAGGCCCTTCTAATTTGCATACAACTGAACACATTCAGAGCTGTTTCCATCACTATAGATGACCCTGCTCCTGAAGCTGCATTATGGAGACCTCACCTGGGCTGCAGCCCTTCCCTCACAGCCCCCTACAAGCACCTCTTTTACAACTCATAAAGGGCTGAAGGTGTGAATTTTACTCGTAGGCTGAGAGGGTTAAAACTGCTGGGGCACTTAACTATGGGACAGTGGGCGCCCTATGGTGCCTCTGTATGTATAGCAGGGTAAGAGGCCTGATTGCAGGAGAAGCCTCCAGTATGTGTCTCCTTCAACTGGAGACTATAGGAGGAGGGCCCCGTCCCAATGTCTCACCTAGCTACACCATAGCATCGAGGCAAAGGGGAGGGGGGCCCCCTCCTGTGGGCACAACTACAACGAGATGCCTTGCTCTCAATTAGATGAGCAAAATGACTGGTGTGCCATGGTCTGGCTGTGGCGTAATGATGCAGGCCTCATGTTGGTGGGCTGAGTGTAGAGCCCTGGGCAGTTGCCTATGCCCAGTGCCCGACCTGCCTTGCCCGATAATGGACAAAGACTTGGACAGCATCTTAGTTGCCACTCCACACATATACAGAAACATCAGGTTCAAACTTATACAATATTACTTTCTCCATAGGGCCTACTTCACCACGAAGAAAATCAACGCAATGTTCCCCGGGCACACGTGACGTGCCCCAGATGCTCCACAGAGGGGGCAGACTATCTCCATATGGTTTGGTCTTGTCCAGAGATCCACTCCTACTGGGACTCTATGACACAATACACTCCCATAACCACTTGGTGGCAAATTCCGAAAAGGCCAATCTATTGCTTGCTGGGACTTGTTCTACGACCTCAGGCGAAGTTAATAACGATCAAGTTCATAGACCTGGCATTGCTCATGGCATGACGGCAACTAGCGATGGCTTGAAAACCCCTCTGGAACCTAGTTTTGTAGTGTGACTGCCCCAAGGTCAGGGCCGGACTTGCCTTAGCGGGCACTTGGCATTTTCTCAGCAGGCTGGAAGGGTGGGGGTGGTTTTGCAGCAGTGGAGGCCTTTATTTGTTACTGGTTACTTGTTACAGTAACAAAAGCAGCAGTGCTTAACACTTGCACCCCTCCGCTACACCCTGGGGGGTGGCTGGTCCTACAAAATTGCGAGGGCTGCTTTGGGTTCCAAGTCCGGCCCTGCCCAAGATAGGTGATTCGAGCATTCGCCGATTGCCCCCAAGAATGAGGAAGGAGACTCCAATTGATTTTGCAACCCTTACCACTGTCTGAACTTTTTTTGCATATTTGCATATTATCCCTTCTTCCTGAGTATTGCGCACCCTCCCACCTTTTGCACACCCATTCTCAATGCAGCAGGAAGGATACCACTTCTGGTCACCTGTTCCATTGGTCTCCTTTATCCCATACACCCCAGCAAGTTGATTAGTTTAACTGTGTTTTCTTTTTGCTGTTCTTTATTGAGCTCTTTTGTTGCTTTTCTTGCACCAGTGAGTAAACCCCATACACTGAACCACCTCTGTATGGTATGTAACTTGGAAACTCTGCTACTCGATTAGGGCGCCCTTATGTTGGACCCTACTCTGTTTGATTCATGCAAAACTGGGCGGGAAAACAAAGAGTTGTGATTGTATTGTACATTAATCTATGTGTACAGAAACTCCTTAAATATGTTTTTAAAAAACACTTGCATTGAATGTCTGTAAATTTACTATATTTGCACAAATATTTGCATAACACGGGCACATCTTTAACATTTTGTATAGGAAAGTAGGATCTGCTTCTTATGGGTACCCCCACTTTTTGCTAAATGTAATACTGTTTTTGACTAGTCTGACTGGGATCCTGCTAATCAGGACCCCAGTCTATCTGCTCTCTCCCTAAACTGTTATGTTATGTACTTAGGTACACTCCAGATTGGATACTGGGGTACCCTTGTCAGTCCCTAGTATATGGTACCCATGTACCTAGGGCATAGGTACCCCAGAGGCCTCCCATAGGCTGAAGCATGTATTAACCACCCATGAGAGGCCATGCAAAATGGAACTACAGGCCTGCCATTCCAGCCTGTGTAAGTTGGTGCATGCACCACTTACTTAAGATATAGGTTTACTATATCTAAGGGTCACTGCACTTAAAACCTATCAGTCACCCCTATAGCAGGCCTTTACAATCCTGAAGGCAAGGTGCTTGGTTATAACTGAGAGGGTGCCACTGCATGAGCAGAACACCCCTGCAGCCTATGGAGTCCATTCTCCCAGGTTGTCAGTGAAGCAGCCATATACGACATATAGAGGGGGATTACGCGACTGCGTGATGACCAACTCTAAAACGGCTGAAACAAACCCTATCGTGTTTGGTGTCAAACATGTTGGAATCATACCCCCACACCGGTAACTGATGTGGGAGGTATGATTCCACCCACCTCAGAAGCGAGCTTTGTCAGGTCCCTGTATTCCCAGTACCAGCCTTCTAACTCTGGACAGCACAAAATGGTTGCTGCCGACCAGAGACATGTTTCTGCCCTCCTGCTGCTGAGCCAAGCTCGAGCAGGGGAAGGCAGAACAATAGGCATCCTGTCACAGGGAGGTGTGACCACCTCCCAGATAGGATTTAGTGTATTAGGACTGGGTGGGTGCGCTTGCCAGCGACTGAAAGTCTGCATGAGGGGCACATTTGGTATCCCTGTGCAAAGTCCAGTTCAAACCAGTCCTGGGAGCCGTTGGCTCCTGCTCTGGCGCAAAACTGGAAAAAGGACATGGGAGTAACCTCCCCACTGTCCAGACCCACCCCTGGGAAGGTCCCCTGAATCTTGCCACCCCTCTTCCTTAGGTACTTAAGGGCTTACCTGGCTGTAGGACCTTAGATTCGACATGGGCAAGATTCTGAACAAGAAACCACTGCACTTCAACCGTCTGGACACTCTGGACTTCGCTGGCATTTGTTTGGGCCCAACTTCATCTCCCACTCAGTCTGCTGCATCGTCTGTGCCCCTGCACCATACAGGATTCATGTTGGACCTGTGGAGCATCAAGGACAAATGAAGATAATCTCCCTTGGAGTGAAGGAGTCACTCCCCTGCATTGGCAGGCATCTCAACACTGCTGACCGGTCTGCTGATCCTGAGCTCCTACGGACTCCAAAGGGTCTAGCAACACAGGAGGTGGGTTTCTACATCTCTTGAGGCCCAAGCTGCCCTCTTACCAAGTTTGAGGCCAGTGTCTCTCGTGGGGTCTGCAATACTCGAACCCATGTGCACCACGTATAATTGCAAGTGCATATGCTTGTTGAAATTTCCTGAACAAGTGCATTGGGTTCCAAATAGCCCCAACCTCTGGCACCATTTCCTACCAAGAACTTTGACCTCCTCACAATGAGTGCTCCGTGGGCTGTTGTTTGGTGAAATCGCTCGAGGTCCTCTTGCGTCTCCTGTGACTCCAGCCTGTGGGTCCAATTGAGGGTCAACTCTGGTTTTCTTGGGCTTCCCTGGTTTCTCTGGCTTGCCCTGACTCTGTATGTGGTCAGTCTCCTGGGCCTTGCTGGTCCGAATCGTACACTGTCTTGACCTTCTGCATCGGTTGCCATTGCCAAGTATTGTTGGTGCTCCCGCCGGACACTGACCCCTCAGCACTCGACATCCTTTGTGGGAAAGCTCACATCCGGCTCCTGGTCATCCTCGAAGCCTCCTGGTCCCCGCAGCTACAGAGTCAAGGACTCCATCAACCAACCTGAAGCACCCAACATCAGTGGGCAATCGTCTACCGAGCCCCTGGTCACTCCCAAGTGACCCAGACTCTGTCCCCTCTGCTTTCAGGTACTTCTCGACAAGAATCCACCTTTGGATTCCAACAGACACTTCTCTCCCTTCCAGCAGCGGCTCTTCTTCAAAGTGCTCTATTGGGTTCGAAGGCGGTTTCTGACGCCTCTTCAGACCTATGCACCTGGCTTCCCTGGCATAGGTAACTTAGGTACCTTGGTATCCACGGGTGGGGTGGCTCTCCAACCTTCTGTCTTCCACAGGGTTTCTTCGAAGTCCACTGGGAAGGGTCCTTAAACTCTAAAACTTCAACCGCAACTTCCCCATAGACTTGTACGGAGCAAGCAGTCGTGTTCCTACACTGCACACGCACTCCGTGGGGTTCCTATCAACTCACCTTGGGTGGTTCCTTGGAGTCCCAGCAATTCTATACCCTCTCTGCACTGTCTTGACTCGAGTCGTGGTTCTTAGACCACTTACTTATTATATGTTTTGGTCCCCCGTCATTTCTGTGCTTAAGTATTGTGTGCTTTGTGATTATCTCCGTGTAGGAGATACTGTGTTGTAATAGATAGTGTTATATTAATAAATACATATTTTTATAACTACTGTGTGGTTCTCCTTTCCTTTAACATATACTATAAGATTGCATTCTGGTAAAATAAGCTGCTTAACATTCCTTCAAGACTAAGCCTGAAGGCTGCTCTCCACAGCTACCACTTGGATAGCTTTCTAAGGTTATCTTTGACCTCTTAAATCACCATAAGGGTTGTTTGGACTGGTGCAAGGTGCCCACTTTAATTAGTGGACATCATATACCAGGCCAACTTCTCACATTTTAGATATCCTGAAATGAAGTGTAAAAACACAGAAATAGAATATTTTGCCAATGCACAAATCCAGTTTCCCCACACCCTTTCAGAATCAGCAAAAATGACCTCAAATTATTTTAATGTATGTACTGCATTTGCTGTGTATGCAGAGTTTCTCACTGTAAACATGACTGCCACAAAGAACTAATTATAAGTCAAGGTAAGATGAACAAATAATGCGAAACTTTCAGAAACCTCAAGGAAACCATTCCAGCAGTGACTTCTCTGTAGATTCGCATCATTTTTGATTTTTTTTTTAAATGTCTTTTTTGTTGCTGTTCAACAGCTACTAATAGTTTGTTATTATCCCCTTGCAAGTAATTCGGAGGAGGGAACGTCTGGAAGACCACGGATTTTGGTGAATCTCCGCCTAGGAGCAGACGGTCCTGGTCAAAGGGCATTATGAAAAGGAAACTTTGAGGTCAAGTTTCAGGTGATACCTCCATGCATTTCCCAGGAGGTTAACTTTTCCTTTAGCCATTCTTTTAAAATACCTTTCGACACTGCAGACACAAACAGAGAAGGTATTCTTTCTCTCTTGTTCACAACACCAGTAATGAAGCTAGATTATTTATTTATTGAGTGTGTTAATTTGTAAAGATTACATTGTGTGGGGTGATTTGCATCACAATTTTGGCTTTTAAAACCAATTCTGAAAATCATATTTTTTAACACATTTTCACGTGAAACAGAGGTATATTGTGGAGTTTTGCAGATGAAACTGATCCACGTTGTTAATATCCTTTTTCCCTGTAATATTGGGCTCGAGCCACAACATCATTCGAATAGTCTTTTCCAGTAGTGCGGCTGTCCACATCTTGGTTCCTGACATTTCCAGGGCCAGCATTATATGCAGCAATTCCACCTACAATTTAAAAAAACATGAGAAAACATGAAAGTGAGCACAAAACATTTTCTGGGAATTTGTTAATATATGGACCGAACCATTAAAAAAATGAACAACACAGAAGTGTAGAGTATTATATTTCTTACAAGTTGTTGGTTGGTTGGTGGAGAGATACTTTTGTTATATACAGTGTTGAGATAGGTTTGTCCCACTACAACTTAAAAAGAAAGACGTTAATCGCTTGCTCCTGATTTTATCATTTCCCCTGTGCGAGCACAAAGGATTTACAACTTCTTGATAATAGCTTTCAGGGTTCCTGTGTGTGGTGACAGGAATTGTGCTGCTGCAGTGCAGACCAGTAATCTGCATCCTAGAACAGGCACCCAGCACAGCCACTGCTCCTCCTAGCTGGATTACTGTGAGAGGGTGGAGAAGCTTCCACCTTTTGAAGGTCCCAGACAGTGGGAGCAGGAGGGAAGGTGGAAGGGCATCAGGAACGACTTCAGCCTGCTGATATACTGGTAGAATTTGTGTCAAAGCTCCTCAATCCTTAAAGTGCCATCCCTGTGCGAATAGGGGAGTCTGCATTGATTCTACCAAAGCCTGTAAGGGAGACACAAGGGTGGGTGGTTCATAAAAGGTGATAAAATTCCACATGGGTTTCCATTCAGAACTATAGATACTCTGCCATGATGCCACTGATAGCACTTATTTCAAAGGGATGTTTCTTACTTAGATTGGGCTTGGTGTCCACCACCATTGGAGAAGACATGACCAGTGACGGCCGGTGCAGGCAAGAGCAGTGGGGCAGGGTGGGGGGATGGTGGGGGAGTCGACAAACAATGACGAGGGAAAATAAAATAAAATAAAAAGAAAACCACTTACCTTGCGCTCACCGCATCGCCGAGTCGACAATGCCGCAAGCGCAAAGTAAGTGGGTTTCTTCTTTTTTAATGTTATTTTCCCTCCTCGTCGTCTGTCGTCTCACCCCCACCTTCTCCCTCCGCTCTTACCTGCACCGGCCGTCACTGGACATGACTGCTGGAAACATATGACGGGCTCTCTGATTATGTATCACTTGTGTTCTATCCCTCTTTGGCTGGCATAGTGAGTGCCAAGAAGGTTTGGTTCCTAAAAACTAGAGAGTCTACTAAATTCTAGCAACTAATTAAGGAATCTTGTAAATTCTGGCAACTAATTAAGGACGCATTTGGTAGTAATGTATTCATTCATTATATTTGAGACTTCTTTAGGGACACAGTTCACCCAGACTCTCCAAATGTACCAGAAATATGAACACTTTTGTTCCAATTTCACATCTTAACTGGCTGAAGGTAATCAGGCGACTAAAACTTCCGACGCCTTTGGGCCTGATGATTAAGTTGGGATCACCTTACCACAATTTCCCAATTGGTGGTTGTCATGTTGAGCGTTTATTTAATACAAAGGACGCATTGGTGAATATAAATTTGCTTCATTTACTTTCTGTGTAAGGAGCTCTGATTCGTTAACTTGTCTTCTAACACCTCAATGCACACCCCTACATTTGAGAACACCTGCCATCAGCCTTGTTCTCACTGCAGGAGGCTTAAAGGATCATACCTTTTTAAGGACACGATGGTGGTCTTACTCAGAGTAAAGTGTCTGGGGATTCCCTATATCTTCGGGGAATTCCTATGCAGGGTCAGATTGGTCTTTAGGGAAATCTGGCAGTGCCAGAAGGACTGGTCTGACAGGCCAGTGTGTGGGCTGCTTTTTTGGCTGCTAGTGGGACTGTTTATAGTTCGGTGAGTCCGTTTTACTGTTGATTTCCATGATATAACCACAAACATTGCCTACAGCATGCACAAATGCATGTTTTTTCATATCTTGCAACACACCTATACAACCGGCCTTTACAACTACAAACAGCCTTGATTTACAATTGTGGAACACTTTTCTAAGCTATCGAATTCAATAACAGGGGCTGCTTTTATTTTGGTGCCTTGGCCAAGGACATCTTAAGGGTTTTGGGGGTCCTGGGCCAAACACATTTTTGGGGCCCCTGCTTGGAATAGCTTTGAATTCATGATCCAATTTCAGCTCTTTCATGCACCCTTTGGCCAGGTCACTGACAGTGCAAAGGCACACTCGTCCAAATTCTAAATGTGTTTACATCTAATATTAAGTCTTAATGACAGTGTGATTTCATTATTGTAACATAGCAGCAGCTCAATAATATTACTGCAAATAATCTCTGTGACACTCTCCCATTTCTCATTTCTGAGGTCCTGTTTTGCTCTATTAGAAACTTTTTATGGACGTTGCACGGAACATAAACACAGCATTTCTCTACAAAATGTCTTGTAATGGACCCATATATAACCCACACTAAAATAAATTAAAGGAAAACTGTATTTAAAACAATCTGTTTGATTTATTCAGTGTCACCAAGGCAAGACTCTCTGCAGAACAGAGCTGGCTCTATCAGAGGCCCCCTGAAAGGCTGGGGCCCTGGGCCAGAGTCCACTTTGCCATTCCCTTAAAATGACTCTGTCAAGCAAACAATGGGGTAACCCTGTGTCCCTCAGAACCTGGGTATGTATTAAAGAAAAAC